>CAKAOJ020001271.1:0-30000 GCA_916701645.2 Sebastolobus alascanus
CATGGGACATTATTAATATCATTATTATTTTATCAATGTACACATTTAAAAGACATATTGACATATGCTGTCTCAGCTGTTGCTGCAGAGAGCTGCGGCTAATGGAAGTTTAAACTTCAGTTTAAATGTCAAGGACATTTGTCGTTGGGAACATCACTAATTATCACATCATATACATCACATCATATGTAGGAAGGATGAAAGGAATGGATATTTCCTCTGTTCCTCTTTCCTTGCAGGGTTTTTACATGTGTCCTTTGCATTTTTGGTGGGAAGAAGTAATATTCGAGGGAAAGAGGCAAGTGAGGGAAATGACAATTTGGAGACCTAAGATGTGTTCATTCAGATTATATTTAGCTTGTCTGTGAACATGTTTACTCCAATTTCATTAAATTTGTTAGTCTGAATTATGTCAGAATCTTTTTGTGCAGTCAATTGCACTACAGCTCTATAATAGTTATATACATTAAGAAATATAGAACTCAACAATAGAGAAGAAATACATGCAACTGAAAATGCAGAAAAAAGAGCTTCCTGTATTTCTGGTTGAAGATGTCCTGGAGCTTCTTCACCAGAGTGTGGACATCCCTGGATTCAGCTGTGGCTGCTGATGAAGAGCTGGATAAACATATATTGAGAGAACATGTTAAGTTAAAAACCTATTTTAACACTAGCTGGATTTCCTATAAACATATGAGCTTGCATAATTCTTAATATATCATGTATATCTATGCATGTGGATTTCATCCGACATGAGGTGCTACAATACACTAAAGTTTTTATTCATTTGGAAGAAAGTGAGATACAAATGAGCTACACTCCAAGCCAGAGAAGATCAGGAGAAGCCATTGCCACAACACTTGGTTTGAACTAACAGTACTGTACAGTTAGTAGTACAGCAGCAACTGTGTGCTTATTCATACGCTGGACAATGGCATCACTTTTATTTCTACCGGCTGAAGTACGTGTAGTTCCTTGCAATTGCCATTAATTAAAAATGAACTTAACTGACAAATATTGAAGGTAGTTCAAAGCAAACAATATCATAACCAACAGCCTGAGCTGAGCTGAATTACAAGTTGTTTAGTTTGTACACAATGGCTGTCACTGCTGTATATATTCACTGCTTGACTTTGTACAGCAGGGATTAAAATCTGTTCCAAGGGCAGTTTGGTCCACAATCGTTATATAACTGACACTTCAACATTTTGACTGTTAGGCAAGGTAGTGCTGCTGTAAAGACATGATATGAAAAATGTCAGGATACTGCTTGCTATAAGTTGGGAAAGTTTGATTCTACATCAGCCTTGCACTGCTTAAGTACATGTCAACTACTCAGTCAATATGTTTAACTACTGCTAAGCTAAATAACATGTAAATAAGGTGTTACATTCTTTTTAAGATGTTACCTGCAAAATGAAGCGCAAACTTAATTGGAATATGTGTCAGGTCCAGGAAGCCTGCAGCTTTTCCTCTGGACAGCTGGGACTCTGTTGCAGGGTTTCCTACATCCACAGACAGCTGCTGTTTCAACAGCTCCTCCAGTCTGGACACCTTTGTCAAATTTAGAATATAAAAATCAAAAAAAATCAAAATTATATTTATTACTGAAGCAACATTAAATTTGATTAATTATATAAGCTCAGAAATAATGTTGCATGAAAATATCTAAAGAAATCAAAGTGCCCAAGAAGTTATGTCAAAACTAACCAATTTTCTTACGCCTTCGTGGACTGTGTAGCTCTGTAATAAAGTTTATTCATGAAAACTTGTGACTTTATCAAAAGAATCACTCAGCACTTGATGAGGTAAGTGCAATGAAAACATCACACCTTTTTTATTCTCAACAATGGAATTCTGACTAGCCTACTGTCACAGCCCATTTTAACATTAAACTTCGTTAACACTCAACAGTCTCATTTGGTATTACACCGAACAGGATCATGTCAACTCGCTGATGCAAAACTTGTTGTAATCCAACTCCATGGGCACTTTGAAGAAATGCAGTAGATCTAATAAACCTCTAGCCTAAGCTGTTTTAAGTGCTTTTTAATCTTTTGGGTCCTCATCTCAGGACTAAGGTCCTTTCGGGTCAGAGCCGCTGCCTTCTGCCTGAATCTCTCCCTGAATCTCTCCCTGAATCTCTCCCTGAATCTCTCCCTGAATCTCTCCCTGAATCTCTGCCTGAATCTCTCCCTGAATCTCTCTCTGAATCTCTCCCTGAATCTCTCCCTGAATCTCTCTCTGAATCTCTCCCTGAATCTCTCCCTGAATCTCTCCCTGAATCTCTCTCTGAATCTCTGCCTGGATCTCTGCCTGAATCTCTCCCTGAATCTCTCCCTGAATCTCTCCTGAATCTCTCCCTGAATCTCTCCCTGAATCTCTGCCTGAATCTCTCCCTGAATCTCTCTCTGAATCTCTCCCTGAATCTCTCCCTGAATCTCTCTCTGAATCTCTCCCTGAATCTCTCCCTGAATCTCTGCCTGAATCTCTCCCTGAATCTCTCCCTGAATCTCTCTCTGAATCTCTCTCTGAATCTCTCCCTGAATCTCTCTCTGAATCTCTCTCTGAATCTCTCCCTGAATCTCTGCCTGAATCTCTCCCTGAATCTCTCCCTGAATCTCTCCCTGAATCTCTCCCTGAATCTCTCCCTGAATCTCTCCCTGAATCTCTCTCTGAATCTCTCCCTGAATCTCTCCCTGAATCTCTCCCTGAATCTCTCCCTGAATCTCTCCCTGAATCTCTCCTGAATCTCTCCCTGAATCTCTCCTGAATCTCTCCCTGAATCTCTCCCTGAATCTCTCCTGAATCTCTCCTGAATCTCTCCCTGAATCTCTCCTGAATCTCTCCCTGAATCTCTCCCTGAATCTCTCCTGAATCTCTCCTGAATCTCTCCCTGAATCTCTCCCTGAATCTCTCCCTGAATCTCTCCCTGAATCTCTCCTGAATCTCTCCCTGAATCTCTGCCTGAATCTCTCCCTGAATCTCTCCCTGAATCTCTCCCTGAATCTCTCCCTGAATCTCTGCCTGAATCTCTCCTGAATCTCTCCCTGAATCTCTCCCTGAATCTCTCCCTGAATCTCTCCCTGAATCTCTGCCTGAATCTCTCCTGAATCTCTCCTGAATCTCTCCCTGAATCTCTCCCTGAATCTCTGCCTGAATCTCTCCCTGAATCTCTCCCTGAATCTCTCCTGAATCTCTCCCTGAATCTCTCCCTGAATCTCTCCCTGAATCTCTCCTGAATCTCTCCTGAATCTCTCCCTGAATCTCTCCCTGAATCTCTCCCTGAATCTCTCCCTGAATCTCTCCTGAATCTCTCCTGAATCTCTCCTGAATCTCTCCCTGAATCTCTGCCTGAATCTCTCCCTGAATCTCTCTCCTGAATCTCTCCCTGAATCTCTCCTGAATCTCTCCTGAATCTCTCCTGAATCTCTCCTGAATCTCTCCCTGAATCTCTCCCTGAATCTCTCCCTGAATCTCTCCTGAATCTCTCCTGAATCTCTCCTGAATCTCTCCCTGAATCTCTCCCTGAATCTCTCCCTGAATCTCTGCCTGAATCTCTCCCTGAATCTCTCCCTGAATCTCTCCCTGAATCTCTCCCTGAATCTCTCCCTGAATCTCTCCCTGAATCTCTCCCTGAATCTCTCCCTGAATCTCTCCTGAATCTCTGCCTGAATCTCTCCCTGAATCTCTCCCTGAATCTCTCTCTGAATCTCTGCCTGAATCTCTCCCTGAATCTCTCCCTGAATCTCTCCCTGAATCTCTCCCTGAATCTCTCCTGAATCTCTCTCTGAATCTCTCCCTGAATCTCTCCTGAATCTCTCCCTGAATCTCTCCCTGAATCTCTCCCTGAATCTCTCCTGAATCTCTCTCTGAATCTCTGCCTGAATCTCTCCTGAATCTCTCCCTGAATCTCTCCCTGAATCTCTCCCTGAATCTCTCCTGAATCTCTCCCTGAATCTCTCCTGAATCTCTCCCTGAATCTCTCCCTGAATCTCTCCCTGAATCTCTCCCTGAATCTCTCCTGAATCTCTCCCTGAATCTCTCCCTGAATCTCTCCCTGAATCTCTCCCTGAATCTCTCCCTGAATCTCTCCCTGAATCTCTCCCTGAATCTCTCCCTGAATCTCTCCTGAATCTCTCCTGAATCTCTCCCTGAATCTCTCCCTGAATCTCTCCCTGAATCTCTCCCTGAATCTCTCCTGAATCTCTCCCTGAATCTCTCCCTGAATCTCTCCTGAATCTCTCCCTGAATCTCTCCCTGAATCTCTCCTGAATCTCTCCCTGAATCTCTCCCTGAATCTCTCCTGAATCTCTCCCTGAATCTCTCCCTGAATCTCTCCCTGAATCTCTCCCTGAATCTCTCCTGAATCTCTCCCTGAATCTCTCCCTGAATCTCTCCCTGAATCTCTCCCTGAATCTCTCTCTGAATCTCTCCCTGAATCTCTCCCTGAATCTCTCCCTGAATCTCTCCCTGAATCTCTCCTGAATCTCTGCCTGAATCTCTCCCTGAATCTCTCCCTGAATCTCTCCCTGAATCTCTCCCTGAATCTCTCCCTGAATCTCTGCCTGAATCTCTCCCTGAATCTCTCCTGAATCTCTCCCTGAATCTCTCCCTGAATCTCTGCCTGAATCTCTCCTGAATCTCTCCCTGAATCTCTCCCTGAATCTCTCCTGAATCTCTCCTGAATCTCTCCCTGAATCTCTCCCTGAATCTCTCCCTGAATCTCTCCCTGAATCTCTGCCTGAATCTCTCCCTGAATCTCTCCCTGAATCTCTCCCTGAATCTCTCCTGAATCTCTCCCTGAATCTCTGCCTGAATCTCTCCCTGAATCTCTCCCTGAATCTCTCCCTGAATCTCTCCCTGAATCTCTCCTGAATCTCTCCTGAATCTCTCCTGAATCTCTCCCTGAATCTCTCCCTGAATCTCTGCCTGAATCTCTCCCTGAATCTCTCTCTGAATCTCTCCCTGAATCTCTCCCTGAATCTCTCCTGAATCTCTCCCTGAATCTCTCCCTGAATCTCTCCCTGAATCTCTGCCTGAATCTCTCCTGAATCTCTCCTGAATCTCTCCTGAATCTCTCCTGAATCTCTCCCTGAATCTCTCCCTGAATCTCTCCTGAATCTCTCCTGAATCTCTCCCTGAATCTCTCCCTGAATCTCTCCCTGAATCTCTCCCTGAATCTCTGCCTGAATCTCTCCCTGAATCTCTCCCTGAATCTCTCCCTGAATCTCTCCCTGAATCTCTCCTGAATCTCTCCTGAATCTCTCCCTGAATCTCTGCCTGAATCTCTCCCTGAATCTCTCCTGAATCTCTGCCTGAATCTCTCCCTGAATCTCTCCTGAATCTCTCCCTGAATCTCTCCCTGAATCTCTGCCTGAATCTCTCCCTGAATCTCTCCTGAATCTCTCCCTGAATCTCTCCCTGAATCTCTCCCTGAATCTCTCCTGAATCTCTCCCTGAATCTCTCCCTGAATCTCTCCCTGAATCTCTCCCTGAATCTCTGCCTGAATCTCTCCCTGAATCTCTCCCTGAATCTCTGCCTGAATCTCTCCCTGAATCTCTCCTGAATCTCTCCCTGAATCTCTCCCTGAATCTCTGCCTGAATCTCTCCCTGAATCTCTCCTGAATCTCTCCTGAATCTCTCCCTGAATCTCTCCTGAATCTCTCCTGAATCTCTCCCTGAATCTCTCCCTGAATCTCTCCCTGAATCTCTCCTGAATCTCTCCCTGAATCTCTCCTGAATCTCTCCCTGAATCTCTCCTGAATCTCTCCCTGAATCTCTCCCTGAATCTCTGCCTGAATCTCTCCCTGAATCTCTCCCTGAATCTCTCCCTGAATCTCTCCCTGAATCTCTGCCTGAATCTCTCCCTGAATCTCTCCTGAATCTCTCCCTGAATCTCTCCCTGAATCTCTCCCTGAATCTCTCCCTGAATCTCTCCCTGAATCTCTCCCTGAATCTCTCCTGAATCTCTCCTGAATCTCTCCCTGAATCTCTCCCTGAATCTCTCCCTGAATCTCTCCTGAATCTCTCCCTGAATCTCTCCCTGAATCTCTCCCTGAATCTCTCCCTGAATCTCTCCCTGAATCTCTCCCTGAATCTCTCCTGAATCTCTCCCTGAATCTCTGCCTGAATCTCTCCTGAATCTCTCCTGAATCTCTCCCTGAATCTCTCCTGAATCTCTCCCTGAATCTCTGCCTGAATCTCTCCCTGAATCTCTCCTGAATCTCTCCCTGAATCTCTCCTGAATCTCTCCCTGAATCTCTCCCTGAATCTCTCCCTGAATCTCTCCCTGAATCTCTCCTGAATCTCTCCTGAATCTCTCCTGAATCTCTCCTGAATCTCTGCCTGAATCTCTCCCTGAATCTCTCCCTGAATCTCTCCCTGAATCTCTCCCTGAATCTCTCCCTGAATCTCTCCCTGAATCTCTGCCTGAATCTCTCCCTGAATCTCTCCTGAATCTCTCCTGAATCTCTCCTGAATCTCTCCTGAATCTCTCCCTGAATCTCTGCCTGAATCTCTGCCTGAATCTCTCCCTGAATCTCTCCCTGAATCTCTCCCTGAATCTCTGCCTGAATCTCTCCCTGAATCTCTCCCTGAATCTCTCCTGAATCTCTCCTGAATCTCTCCCTGAATCTCTCCCTGAATCTCTCCCTGAATCTCTCCCTGAATCTCTCCCTGAATCTCTCCCTGAATCTCTCCTGAATCTCTCCCTGAATCTCTCCCTGAATCTCTCCCTGAATCTCTCCCTGAATCTCTGCCTGAATCTCTCCCTGAATCTCTCCTGAATCTCTCCCTGAATCTCTCCCTGAATCTCTCCCTGAATCTCTGCCTGAATCTCTCCTGAATCTCTCCCTGAATCTCTCCTGAATCTCTCCTGAATCTCTCCCTGAATCTCTCCCTGAATCTCTCCCTGAATCTCTCCCTGAATCTCTCCCTGAATCTCTGCCTGAATCTCTCCCTGAATCTCTCCCTGAATCTCTCCTGAATCTCTCCTGAATCTCTCCCTGAATCTCTCCTGAATCTCTCCCTGAATCTCTCCCTGAATCTCTCCCTGAATCTCTCCCTGAATCTCTCCCTGAATCTCTCCTGAATCTCTCCTGAATCTCTCCCTGAATCTCTCCTGAATCTCTCCTGAATCTCTCCTGAATCTCTCCCTGAATCTCTCCTGAATCTCTCCCTGAATCTCTCCTGAATCTCTCCCTGAATCTCTCCCTGAATCTCTCCTGAATCTCTCCCTGAATCTCTCCCTGAATCTCTCCCTGAATCTCTCCTGAATCTCTCCTGAATCTCTCCTGAATCTCTCCCTGAATCTCTGCCTGAATCTCTCCCTGAATCTCTCCCTGAATCTCTCCCTGAATCTCTCCCTGAATCTCTGCCTGAATCTCTCCTGAATCTCTCCTGAATCTCTCCCTGAATCTCTCCCTGAATCTCTGCCTGAATCTCTCCCTGAATCTCTCCCTGAATCTCTCCTGAATCTCTCCTGAATCTCTGCCTGAATCTCTCCCTGAATCTCTCCCTGAATCTCTCCCTGAATCTCTCCCTGAATCTCTCCTGAATCTCTCCCTGAATCTCTCCCTGAATCTCTCCCTGAATCTCTCCCTGAATCTCTCCCTGAATCTCTGCCTGAATCTCTCCCTGAATCTCTCTCTGAATCTCTCCCTGAATCTCTCCCTGAATCTCTGCATGAATCTCTCCCTGAATCTCTCCCTGAATCTCTCCCTGAATCTCTGCCTGAATCTCTCTCTGAATCTCTCTCTGAATCTCTCCCTGAATCTCTGCCTGAATCTCTGCATGAATCTCTCCCTGAATCTCTCCCTGAATCTCTCCCTGAATCTCTGCCTGAATCTTTCTCTGAATCTCTCCCTGAATCTCTCTCTGAATCTCTCCCTGAATCTCTGCCTGAATCTCTCCCTGAATCTCTCCCTGAATCTCTCCTGAATCTCTCCTGAATCTCTCCCTGAATCTCTCCTGAATCTCTCCCTGAATCTCTCCCTGAATCTCTGCCTGAATCTCTCCTGAATCTCTCCCTGAATCTCTCCTGAATCTCTCCCTGAATCTCTCCCTGAATCTCTCCCTGAATCTCTCCCTGAATCTCTCCCTGAATCTCTCCTGAATCTCTCCCTGAATCTCTCCCTGAATCTCTCCTGAATCTCTCCTGAATCTCTCCCTGAATCTCTCCCTGAATCTCTCCCTGAATCTCTCCCTGAATCTCTCCTGAATCTCTGCCTGAATCTCTCCCTGAATCTCTCCTGAATCTCTCCCTGAATCTCTCCCTGAATCTCTCCCTGAATCTCTCCCTGAATCTCTCCCTGAATCTCTCCTGAATCTCTCCCTGAATCTCTCCCTGAATCTCTCCTGAATCTCTCCCTGAATCTCTCCCTGAATCTCTCCCTGAATCTCTCCTGAATCTCTCCTGAATCTCTCCCTGAATCTCTCCCTGAATCTCTCCCTGAATCTCTCCTGAATCTCTCCTGAATCTCTCCTGAATCTCTCCCTGAATCTCTCCCTGAATCTCTCCCTGAATCTCTCCTGAATCTCTCCCTGAATCTCTCCCTGAATCTCTCCTGAATCTCTCCCTGAATCTCTCCTGAATCTCTCCTGAATCTCTCCTGAATCTCTCCCTGAATCTCTCCCTGAATCTCTCCCTGAATCTCTCCTGAATCTCTCCCTGAATCTCTCCTGAATCTCTCCCTGAATCTCTCCTGAATCTCTCCCTGAATCTCTGCCTGAATCTCTCCCTGAATCTCTCCTGAATCTCTCCCTGAATCTCTCCCTGAATCTCTCCCTGAATCTCTGCCTGAATCTCTCCCTGAATCTCTCCCTGAATCTCTCCCTGAATCTCTCCCTGAATCTCTCCCTGAATCTCTCCTGAATCTCTCCCTGAATCTCTCCTGAATCTCTCCCTGAATCTCTCCCTGAATCTCTCCTGAATCTCTCCCTGAATCTCTCCCTGAATCTCTGCCTGAATCTCTCCCTGAATCTCTCCCTGAATCTCTCCCTGAATCTCTCCCTGAATCTCTCTCTGAATCTCTCCCTGAATCTCTCCCTGAATCTCTGCCTGAATCTCTCCCTGAATCTCTCTCTGAATCTCTCCCTGAATCTCTCCCTGAATCTCTCCCTGAATCTCTCCTGAATCTCTCCCTGAATCTCTCTCTGAATCTCTCCCTGAATCTCTGCCTGAATCTCTCCCTGAATCTCTCCCTGAATCTCTCCCTGAATCTCTGCCTGAATCTCTGCCTGAATCTCTCCTGAATCTCTCCCTGAATCTCTCCCTGAATCTCTCTCTGAATCTCTCCCTGAATCTCTGCCTGAATCTCTCCCTGAATCTCTCCCTGAATCTCTCTCTGAATCTCTCTCTGAATCTCTCCTGAATCTCTCCTGAATCTCTCCTGAATCTCTCCCTGAATCTCTCCTGAATCTCTCCCTGAATCTCTCCCTGAATCTCTCCCTGAATCTCTCCCTGAATCTCTCCCTGAATCTCTGCCTGAATCTCTCCCTGAATCTCTCCCTGAATCTCTCCCTGAATCTCTCCTGAATCTCTGCCTGAATCTCTCCCTGAATCTCTCCCTGAATCTCTGCCTGAATCTCTCCCTGAATCTCTGCCTGAATCTCTCCCTGAATCTCTCCTGAATCTCTCCCTGAATCTCTCCCTGAATCTCTCCCTGAATCTCTCCCTGAATCTCTCCCTGAATCTCTCCTGAATCTCTCCCTGAATCTCTCCCTGAATCTCTCCTGAATCTCTCCCTGAATCTCTCCTGAATCTCTGCCTGAATCTCTGCCTGAATCTCTCCCTGAATCTCTCCTGAATCTCTCCCTGAATCTCTCCCTGAATCTCTCCCTGAATCTCTGCCTGAATCTCTCCTGAATCTCTCCTGAATCTCTCCCTGAATCTCTCCTGAATCTCTCCCTGAATCTCTCCCTGAATCTCTCCCTGAATCTCTCCTGAATCTCTCCCTGAATCTCTCCTGAATCTCTCCCTGAATCTCTCCTGAATCTCTCCCTGAATCTCTCCCTGAATCTCTCCCTGAATCTCTCCTGAATCTCTCCCTGAATCTCTCCCTGAATCTCTCCCTGAATCTCTCCCTGAATCTCTCCTGAATCTCTCCTGAATCTCTCCCTGAATCTCTCCTGAATCTCTCCCTGAATCTCTCCCTGAATCTCTCCTGAATCTCTCCCTGAATCTCTCCCTGAATCTCTCCTGAATCTCTCCTGAATCTCTCCCTGAATCTCTCCTGAATCTCTCCTGAATCTCTCCCTGAATCTCTGCCTGAATCTCTCCCTGAATCTCTCCCTGAATCTCTCCCTGAATCTCTCCTGAATCTCTGCCTGAATCTCTCCCTGAATCTCTCCCTGAATCTCTCCTGAATCTCTCCCTGAATCTCTCCCTGAATCTCTGCCTGAATCTCTCCCTGAATCTCTCCTGAATCTCTCCCTGAATCTCTCCTGAATCTCTGCCTGAATCTCTCCCTGAATCTCTTCTGAATCTCTCCCTGAATCTCTGCCTGAATCTCTCCCTGAATCTCTCCCTGAATCTCTCCCTGAATCTCTCTCTGAATCTCTCCCTGAATCTCTGCCTGAATCTCTCCCTGAATCTCTCCCTGAATCTCTCCCTGAATCTCTGCCTGAATCTCTCCCTGAATCTCTCTCTGAATCTCTCCCTGAATCTCTCCCTGAATCTCTCTCTGAATCTCTCCCTGAATCTCTGCCTGAATCTCTCCCTGAATCTCTCCCTGAATCTCTCTCTGAATCTCTCTCTGAATCTCTCCCTGAATCTCTCTCTGAATCTCTCTCTGAATCTCTCCCTGAATCTCTGCCTGAATCTCTCCCTGAATCTCTCCCTGAATCTCTCTCTGAATCTCTCACTGAATCTCTCCCTGAATCTCTCCCTGAATCTCTCTCTGAATCTCTCCCTGAATCTCTCCCTGAATCTCTCCCTGAATCTCTCCCTGAATCTCTCCCTGAATCTCTGCCTGAATCTCTCCCTGAATCTCTCCCTGAATCTCTCTCTGAATCTCTCCCTGAATCTCTGCCTGAATCTCTCCCTGAATCTCTCCCTGAATCTCTCCCTGAATCTCTCCCTGAATCTCTCTCTGAATCTCTCCCTGAATCTCTCCCTGAATCTCTCCCTGAATCTCTCCCTGAATCTCTGCCTGAATCTCTCCCTGAATCTCTCTCTGAATCTCTCCCTGAATCTCTCCCTGAATCTCTGCCTGAATCTCTCCCTGAATCTCTCTCTGAATCTCTCCCTGAATCTCTGCCTGAATCTCTCCCTGAATCTCTCCCTGAATCTCTCCCTGAATCTCTCTCTGAATCTCTCCCTGAATCTCTGCCTGAATCTCTCCCTGAATCTCTGCCTGAATCTCTCCCTGAATCTCTCCCTGAATCTCTCTCTGAATCTCTCCCTGAATCTCTCCCTGAATCTCTGCCTGAATCTCCCCCTGAATCTCTCCCTGAATCTCTCCCTGAATCTCTCCCTGAATCTCTCCCTGAATCTCTGCCTGAATCTCTCCCTGAATCTCTCTCTGAATCTCTCCCTGAATCTCTCCCTGAATCTCTCTCTGAATCTCTCCCTGAATCTCTGCCTGAATCTCTCCCTGAATCTCTCCCTGAATCTCTCCCTGAATCTCTGCCTGAATCTCTCCCTGAATCTCTCCCTGAATCTCTCTCTGAATCTCTCCCTGAATCTCTGCCTGAATCTCTCCCTGAATCTCTCCCTGAATCTCTCCCTGAATCTCTCCCTGCATCTCTCCCTGTCTTCTGGCTTACAGTGAACCAACCCATTCATATCTTTCATAGTGCCTGGAAAAAAAAGTTAAGGGCATTTAGTAACTCTGCACTCATATTTTACAATCAGAAAGTCTTTCTTTTAAAAGAAAACATTTATAAAGGAAAATAAATTTCTCACAACAAAGCACAGTCTAGGGTCGTCATCTACTTTACTACAATACATTCTTTGTCAGCCAACAGAGTAACACACACATTTTATTAGTAATCATAAAAAATCTGTCAAATATTTTGTAGGTTCGCTCTCTTCAACATTAGCTATTATTATTATTATTATTATTATTATTATTATTAATATTATTATCATTATTATCATTATTTAGCTATTATGCTATGCAGCAACTAAAATGCCTTGGTTAAAGGAACAGTGTGTAGGATCTGACGGTATCTAGCGGTGAGGTTACGGATTACAACTTCTCCCATGGGTCGAGCATGTTGGGAGAGCTACAGCGGCCGATAGGAAAAGGCAGAATGCGGTCTCTAGAGTACTGAAGCCACTAACCTCCCTCAGCTGTCAAAGAAATGTGCAGTATTAACACATCCGCAACCATCTAACCTGCAATATATCTATTACCTCATCCTGATTTATTTACTGTGACATCATCTGTTCTGTTATGAGCTAAGTGTTCTTTTTTATATATTTTATTATTATTATTATTATTTATTCTTGTTGCTTTTTACGTGTTTTTATTCTTGGTTTTATTGCAAAAACACCTTCAGTTGTGACATCCCCAATTTCGTTGTATAGGAGACTGTGCAATGACAATAAAGGCTATTCTATTCTATTCTATAAATGGCTCATTCTAAGCTAATGAACACAAAACAATTCTTATTATGATATTATGATAATTCTTATTATACACTAAATAAGACATATTTTGTATATTGTACACTGCTCCTTAAAGGTCAGGAAAAGACACACCTTGTGATATAAGTAAATCAAGTCTTGTACATCCATCACATCCCGGATTTTCTCCCTAAAACTTTTTGTTGATCTATGATGTCACACTACCTTGTGCTTTGGTAAGAAATATAAAGAGTCATTTCAAGGTGCATGAATAAACAAATTATGCATTCAACAAACACAAGGCTTTCATCCAGGAGACCACTGTTCGTGTCCCGTGTCTCAATTTTCAATTTCATGTTACAATCAGCTGGTTGTGTTGTGGAAACTGTTCTAGACATGACACAAAACCTTAGTATGTAAAACGTCAATTCAGACCCAGTTGCTCCTGCAAGCTGAGCTGCAAGAGCAGACGGTGTAGAGAAAGATGCAAAGATGCAAGAGAAATGTTGATGGATATGCATAGCAAAAGCATACAGCCTTCACCCATTTACGTAAAGTATTAGTGTAAAAACTTTCACAAAATTACTTACCCTTGTTTTTTTTAAAACGTCGCGACAAAATAAATCTTAAACTGACAAATCCCGTGTGAATCATTTTGCCTTCGGTGGATGGGAGGGACCCATGAACACCCTCTTATGATTACCAATCCAGTTCTGAAATAGAGAAAATTAAAGTGACCATGTCATTAAAGCGAAGAGAAATATTTCAGCAACATTATAATCTTGTGTAAAATATTTAGAAATACCAATTCCCTATCTCTTCATGTGAGTTTCAGCTGCAACATTATCGTAACACTACTGCAACAGACAAATATAAGATAAGATAAGAATATAACTTTTATTAATCCCGAAGGAAATTCTTGTGCGAGAGATTGCATGAAAATAACCGAGTAATGAAGCTTAAAGTGAAAGTTGAGACAGGAAGACCTCTGAACACTCTCTCATTCACAACCTTTCTGTCTCTCTCTCTCTCTTTACTGGCTCCTTCTCTATCAGCTGACCGTGGGTGGTTCACTCTTAATAACCAAACAGATTCTACCACGCTCTCTCAGAGCCAATCATATCGTTGCAATCCAAATGTAAAACTGTTCTCCTCTCTTCTGCTGTCAGCGACTTCAGACAACCCGCCTCAACCCCATCCCCTCCAGTCTTCTTCATATTCTGTTTCCAGTCCGGCTCTGCATTCCTTCATTAGATCTTCAGCTGCTCCCTTCACCACCACCAGGTCTAGACTCCGGGGGGGGGGGGGGTATACCTGATCTCATCACGGCATCACAACCCCCCTTTGATATACTACATCACAATACAGTCTAATCGTCAAAGACTTTGCACAATTCTGCTATTATGTATCATGTAATAAATGTATTGTTCATTCTATACGGGGTCTCTCCTGATTGAAATAAATGTAAAGTGTATAAGAAGTAAATGCTAACACCAGTGCCAAATAGAATAAGATAACAATAAAAGTAAGATGAATTTAGTAAAGTCAACTACAATAGAAAAGTAATACTGCTTGTGATATTGAAAAGTAATATTACACATCATGTTGAAAAAGTAATATTGCACATGATATTGATACGATATTTCAGAGACAGTTTGATGGCCGATGGTAGAAAAGACCTCCTGTGGCATTTTGTGGTGCAACTCGGTGTCTCCGTTTACGGCTTAAAACGTTCTGATTTCACTAATTTAAGAAGAGACAGAAAATAAACCATACCTCTATGACATATGTGTCTAAGCATGTACAGCATCCTGGATGAGGGAGACCCTACCCGGGTCATTCCCTTATCAAAAAAGGACTTAAGGAGAGCTCTAGTCTCCTGGTCAATTACTGTTCGCTCTGCGTGGTTATAAGGGAAAAAAGGGAAAGGAGTTAGTAACAAATTAATGTAGATCATAGCTCCATATGCCATGATTATAATGAATTTAGGTCAATGACAGAGTGATATCAAGCTCATCCAGGCATTTTAGACAAAACTGATTGTTTACAACAACACACAAGTGGTCATGGTAGAACTAGATAGCAATCCTAGTCTTTCATTAGTAAGGGTGAACTCACATTTCTCTCATAGCTTCTCATTAATAACTACAGCCTCATTTTTAGATTTGCAAATGTATACCTTACCTTTAGGTGCAGCCGTTGTCGATCAGAAGGAAAGCCTAAAGAACAATGAAAATTGAGAAGCCATTTCAGTCCGCTTCAGCATTGTGTCGAACATTATCACGCATGCAAAACACGGCGTATCGTCTAACGTGTAACGTATAACGTTAGTCTAACGTGTAACGTATAACGTTAGTCTAACGTGTAACGTATAACGTTAGTCTAACGTAGACGATACGCTGTGTTTTGCAGGCGTCATACATTTCATAGTAAAACAGGTGACAGGTAAAGTTATTTAGCTAATAAAAGACGTACCTAGTTGTTAGCGCTTGTCAGTAACGTATAGTTAACATGTTAAAACACCTCCCGGTAAAGTTATTTCCCACAACATAGCTAATGCAGGATGACAACCGCTCAACCGGTCTTAATCTTTGCTAAGGTGCTGGAAAAATCAATGAGTCCAAAAATGGTAGAAAAGATATCCGCACACTTAGATCTATGCAGTATTTCACTTTATTCTGAGCTTTCGGTTATCATACATGATACATAGCACACAACCACAACACAGCTAATAAAAGACGTAGCTAGTTGTTAGCGCATGTCAATAATGTATAGTTAACTAAATTATCCGCACAAATGTTTTCCTGGTTGTCTTCTTCTTCCTACTTTCCCTCTCTAAATTATCCGCCAAAACTTTTTGTGGTTGTCTTCTTCTTCTGTGGTTGGTTGGTTGGTTGGTTATACTTCTTCTTCTGTGGATTCCTTTTTTTGTTTGGCCTGACTGCTCACTAAAATAAATAGGTGATAACAGCCTCTTGAACCTATTATTTAGGTTGGTAGGGCCCTACTAGCCAACTCATTTAGGACAGATGTGTGTTGATAATGCCTATTCAATAGCCTGATAACAGTCAAATCGGGTGGAATATTTGGTCTCATGTTTTGGTAGGCAGCTGTCACAATGTGAATACGGTGAAAGTCCGTTCGGATGCATCTCAGATGTCTGACTTTGTCCGTCACAGTCTGGCTCTCTGCCTCTGACTTTCTGTGATGACTGGACTGTGTTGCATCACAGGATGATCACTTATCTAGAGGATCTACATCTTCTGGCTTTTTATGTTATTCATTCAGGTTTCCTGTTTTATTTTGATACTCTGTGATACTTCATCTTCACTTCCTGCCTTGTGTTTTGCTGTCTGCCCCGCCCTGATTAGTCTCACCTGTCCCTCCTGCTCACCTGCTGACCTCCTCACCTGCTCACCTGCTCTCACCTGCTCACCTGCTCACCTCCTCACCGGCTCACCTGCTACCTGCTCACCTCCTCACCTGCTCACCTGCTCACCTCCTCACCGGCTCACCTGCTCACCTCCTCACCTGCTCACCTGCTCACCTCCTCACCTGCTCACCTGCTCACCTCCTCACCGGCTCACCTGCTCACCTGCTCACCTGCTCACCGCTCACCTGCTCACCTGCTCACCGCTCACCTGCTACCTGCTCACCTCCTCACCTGCTCACCTCCTCACCTGCTCACCTGCTCACCTGCTCACCGCTCACCTGCTACCTGCTCACCTCCTCACCTGCTCACCTCCTCACCTGCTCACCTGCTCACCTCCTCACCTGCTCACCTCCTCACCTGCTCACCTGCTCACCTCCTCACCTGCTCACCTGCTCACCTCCTCACCTGCTCACCTGCTCACCTGCTCACCTCCTCACCTGCTCACCTACTCACCTCCTCACCTGCTCACCTGCTCACCTGCTCACCCGCTCACCCGCTCACCCGCTCACCTGCTACCTGCTCACCCGCTCACCCGCTCACCCGCTCACCCGCTCACCTGCTCTCACCTGCTCTCACCTGCTCACCTGCTCACCTGCTCACCTGTTCACCTCCTCACCTCCTCACCTGCTCACCTGCTCACCTGCTCACCTGCTCACCTGCTCACCCGCTCACACTTCCCCGTTAGTCAGTCAGAGAAAAAAATCCAGATTCTTCTGAACCACTTAAAATCAGCTCATTGACAGAGTTTCATAGTTTATAAAACTAGTTTTCTTTTATTTTTTTGAACATAGTAGATGTAGATTTATTACAGTGATCTAAATCACTTCATCTCTCTGTGTATTGAAGCTCAGCAAACCTCAGTCGTGATCCAACAGCAACAATGGGGACATGAAAACGAAATATTTGGACACAGATCTGAACAGGTGAGTCAAAAATTCTCCTTCTGATGTCGCTCAGGTTTGGTTTTGGTCACATGGTGTCGTCCAATAATGATCCGCTTGGACCCGACTTCACTAACCCTTAAATTACTTTGCTTAAGTAGTACTAGTACTACATTTCTCTGTGCAATACAAGTTTGTGCGTCCTAAAGTGACGTCATCTCCACGTAGAATAAACCCCAAATTTTCATTCATGTTTTAATCTCTCTGATTTCTGAAGACTCCTGCTACACACGTGTTCATATTTTTATTCAGATTGTTTGCTTAGTTATGAGGATATTTCGTAACAAAATCCAAGTACAAAACTCTTAATTAAAGAATTAAGCAAAATTCTTTTAAATAAAGAAATTCCTCAATTACAAATTTAATTATTTAAAATCAAGTAAATTTTGAAAATTATGGAAATTTGCAAAATTCTTTATTACAACATTAAGTGTAATTCTTATAAAATAAGCAAAATACTTTATTAGAAAAAAAGTGGTAAAAGTAAAATCCTCAATTATAAGTTTGTGTAAATTTGTTAAGTACAACATTAAGAAAATTCTTATGAATAAAGTAAAATTCCAAAGTACAAAATTCTTTAAATACAAAAGTAAGTAAAATTCATAGAAATTAAGTAAATTCTTTAAGTGCAAAATGAATTAAACTCCTTATGTACAAAATTAAGCAAATTATTTTGAATAAAGAAAATTCCTCAATTATAAAAAGCAAGTTCCTTAGCTACAAAATGAATCAATATTCTTAAATACAAAAATACACAAGATTCTTGAGTACAAAAATAAGCCAAATTCTACTGAAATAAAATTAAGTATAATTCTTATGAAATAAGAAAATTCCCTAATTACAAAATTAAGTAAAATTCTTTAAAAATAAGTACATTACTTTACTAGGAACATTTGCAAAATCCTTTATGACAATATTAAGCAAAATTCTTACGAAATAAGCAAAATCCTCCATTAGAAAAAAAGTAGTAAAAGTAAAATCCTCAAGTTAAGTACACCATTAAGAAAGTCCCAAAAGTACAAAATTCAGTAAATTCCTTAAATACAAAAGTAAGTAAAAATCATACAAATTAAGTAAATTCTTTAAGTGCAAAATTAGGTAAACTCCTTATGTACAAAATTAAGGAAAATTCTGATGAAATAAAATGAAGTAAAATTCTTATCAAATAAGAAAATTCCTTAATTACAAAATTAAATAAAATCCTTAAAAAATAAATAATTTACTTAATTATTAAAATCATCAAATTCTTGATGACAACATTAAGTGAAATTCTTATGAAAACAGCAAAATGCTTCATTAAAAAAAAAAGTAGTAAAAGTAAAATCCTCAATTATAATTTTTCCTTATGTACAAAATTAAAGGGACTATATGTAACTTATTACGCGCATAAATCATACCAGGTCGGTGTCCCATTCGCGCTCGCGTGTGGGTACGCAGACTCCAACACAAGGCTCCAGCCTGCTTCTACCTGCTTGCACACCGTGCTCGTTCTCACCGCGCTCGGCTCGCTCCAACTCCACGTGCACGCGCGCAAACTACACACTGCAGAAGAGTTAGTTTAGCTCTGAGAATATCTAATGAATGTGCAGTGGACGTTTGTGCAGAAATAAAAGCTGCCGCTCCTCCAGACCAACAGAGGTTTCCCGTGTCTTGTGAAGTGACGGAGCTCCGCAGCGAGTTACGTTATCGTCCCGACCGGGTGTTGGTCTCTCTCCCCCCCCCCCTCGGTGTCTCCCCCCCCCCGTTCCCTCCGGGTCGGCGGGCTGAAGCAGGAAAAGCCAACACTAGGATCAGCATTGATCCATGGAGAGACCTTCCTCTGGTCAGCTAACATTACTGCCAAGCAGGTGAAATATAGAGTGATATTGTGTGTTAGCTGACGTGTGTCGCCTCGCTGTTTAGACCGGTGCTCGTTCATGTCAATGTAGCGCGAGCACGAGCGCGAGCGCGAGCGCGAGCGCGAGCGCGAGCGCGAGCGCGAGCAACAGGACGCTGACTTTCGTTGACATTGCGGCCACAGGTGTCGCTGTGAACAAGCAATTTCTGATTCTTACATATAGCCCTTTAAGCAAAATTCTAATGAAATACGAAAATTCTTTCATCACACTATAAGCTGTTGATACTCTTTTATTTTGCTCCCATTTGTATTATTATGGTTATTTTTTTAGCTAAATGTGTTCCTGCTCACAACAATAAATGAGCCATGTGAACCACAAGGGAGCGCTAAAGTGAGCTCATAAAGTTCATGTCTCACTAACAAGATGAAACTGGTGTGAAAACAGCCTCTGGTTTTTAATACTCTACTTTGTTTGCTGGCTACATGACTTTGATTCATTCATTATATACTGTTGAATCACAAACACCAACAGATTGTCAACGTGGCAGCAGATCTGGTTCACCAACCCTGGATGTGCTCCAGATCTACAGATCCAACAGTAGGTGGCTCTGTGACATGTTTTTACTCTTATCTCAGGATTTAAGTCTTCAGTTGTCTTCAAATTTGATTGTTGACACCGAGTTTAGAGGATATATATCAATGTTTCACATTTATTTTAATTTAATATATAGCATTGTTCCCGATCGGCCTGGGTCGGACTCCTGCCGGTATTCCTGCTTTCAAGTCTAGTTTTTAATGACACTTTATGTTTGTGAGGTGTTTTTAGAGATTTACATCTTCAGTAGGAACCAATGGGCTACATACGTTCTGACAGGAAGTCAGAACATATGAAGAGACTAACACACTGTTGGTTTTCATGTTGAGAGTAAGACACATATAGTATATAATGTAATAGAATGAATGCAGCCTTCTTGTTTAAAGGGAACATTCCTATAAAAGGAGCTGCTGCTGGGTTGTGTGTTATAAATCCATCTGGATGTGAGATGAGCTCCTTGGAGGTGCTACTCTGCTCCCTGAGCTCCTTCCTCCTTCAGCTGCAGGAACACCCAGGTTAGAATAATCCAGCTCAGCCTTCTCCCGTCTGCTCGGCCTCTGCCCCCTGGTGGCCTGGAGACACATGACAGCACACAGATGTGACTTCCTGCATCACTCCTCTCTCTTCACTTCAATAAACACAGACTGAGTGCTTCATGTCAGTCAGTGGTCTAAAAAACAGACGTGTGTCAGTACCTTACAGTAGAAGTAAAGGCCAATGTTCGCCAACAGCAGAATCAGCGGCAGGACGACCGCTCTGATGATGAGAGGCCTTAGATCTGATCAAACACATGGACAGTCATCACATCACATCACATCACATCACATCACATCACATCACATCACATCTCATCACATCACATCACATCACATCACATCACATCACATCACATCACATCACATCTCATCACATCACATCACATCACATCACATCACATCACATCACATCACATCACATCATGAGTCCAACAGCTCCCTTTAAACACAAACTGAAGTGACCTGAAATCTAAAATCACTTCTTGAATCTTCTTTATGTGAATCCAGGCTCTGAGGACGGAGACTGTTCTTTGTTGGACAGATTTTAAAGTCCTCTGAGATTAATCTGTAGAAATACAACTGACGTGACTTCAGTGAGACTTTTATATGTTTAGAACTAAACATGTTCTGTCCTACAGTAGATTGTTTGCTTTATTTATTATTTATACACTTTGTATAAGTTTGGTTACTGTATGACATGTGTAACACAATGACAGTAGTCACAGTGTCATTCCAGAAACAACAACATGCATGGACTTATTATGACTGAATATGTCATAAGCCTTAAAGTACTTTGATGAAGGAGTACTAGTACTACATTTCTCTCTTTAATTGGTTGTGAGCAGACGTCCTAAAGTGACGTAACGTCCACGTAGAATAAACCTCTCATTTTCATTCATGTTTTAATCTATGATCTCTGAAGGCTCCGACAAAATTCATCAAACTTCTTAAATACAAAAATAAGGAAAATTATTATGAAATAAAAAAATTCCTTCATTACAAATTAAGAAAAATCCTTAATTATAAAAAACTAAATTCTTAATGACAAATTACGTAAATTCATGAAGTAAAAAAATATGCAAACTTCTTAAGAAATACGAAAATTCCTTAAGTACAAAATTCATTATAATTCTTATGAAATAATAAAATTCCTTAAGTACAAAATTAAGTAAAACTCTTATGAAATAAGAAAATTCCTTAAGAATAAAATTAAGTATAATTCTTATGAAATAAGAAAATTCCTTAAGTACAAAATTAAGTAAAATTCTTATGAAATAAGAAAATTCCTTAAGTACAAAATTAAGTAAAATTCTTATGAAATAAGAAAATTCCTTAAGTACAAAATTAAGACAAATTCTTATGAAGTAAGAAAATTCCTTGAGTACAAAATTAAGTATAATTCTTATGAAATTTTAAAATTCCTTATGTACAAAATTTTGTAAAATTCTAATGAAATAATAAAATTCCTTAAGTACAAAATTAACTAAAATTCTTATGAAATTTTTAAATTCCTTATGTACAAAATTTAGTAAAATTCTAATGAAATAATAAAATTCCTTAAGTATAAAATTAATTAAAATTCTAATGAAATAATAAAATTCCTTAAGTATAAAATTTATTAAAATTCTAATGAAATAATAAAAATCCTTAATTACAAAATTAAGTACAATTCTTATGAAATAAGCAAAATCCTTCATTACTAATTAAGTAAAATCCTTAATTATAAAAAAAAAGCAAAATTCCTTAAGTACAAAATTAAGTAAAATTTTTATGAAATAAGAAAATTCCTTATATACAAAATAAAGTACAATTCTTTTCAAAAAAGAAAATTCCTTAAGTATAAAATTAAGTAAAATTCTTATGAAATAAGCAAAGTCCTTAATTATAAAAATAAGCCCAATCCTTGATTACAAAATGAAAGCTTCTCTGTTGTCAGCTGATCATTTTCCCTCCGTTCGGATCACATTTTCCAAACCTTCATGTAAACAGTCAGCTTACCTGCGACGGTGAGAGAGATCAGACGGCTCTCAGAGAAGAAGTCATGAGGAAAAACATAGATGTGATAAACACAGCTGTAGCTTCCTTGGTGGGCGGGCTCTGCAGCAGGAAACAGGAAGTGGGCGGAGTGATTGACAGCTGGCTTGGTGTAGTTGAGTGCTGAGGTGGAGGAGGTGAAGTTGAGCTGGAAGGAGCCTCCTGGGTACTGTGGCTGGACGGAGCAGCTGATGGTGAAGGTGGAGCCCCAGAGCACGTGAAACCCCTGCTGCTGGGCCTCGGAGACCCCGTCCACGGAGGAGGACCCAGAGATGTTGGGCTGAAGCAGCAGGTCTGTAAACACAGAGAGATGATTGTGTGTATACTTTGCGTAAGTCTTCTCGGCACCAGTTTTTTTTTTTTTTTTTTTTTTGACAACTTTATCGAGGCAGTAATCAAGTTTAAAACACAACTCTAGTCTACAATTAAAAACATGCCGATGTGGCTTTAAAATGACGGCTCCGAGGAGAGGAGGCGAGGAAAGGAATGGAGGATGTAGAAACTGTGAAATGGGAAAGGCCTACAGACAGACAGGTGTATCCTGTCAGGTGAAGCTCAACAGTCTGTGGAGAGTATGAAGCCTTCAGAAAAAAGCCCACTTCTATGGCAAGCTGTTTAAACATTTAATAGTTAGACAGGAGATTCATTAGAGATATCTGCAGCGTGGTTTAGACTAGTCATAACTCTAATTCTAGATATCTGCAACATTGTTTAGACTAGTCATACAGATAGGATGCATCTCATTTTGCCAGGTTGCCACCGCAATACCAGGGTGACGTCGCGGCGGTAAAAGGGGGGGGGGTGTATCTGGGCTTCATAACTAGAGACGCAAGATGGCAGCAGAGAGCTTGAATCTTAATTCCAGGATTTTATGATCCTGCATACAGTTCCTCTTTGACCACAATGTGGTCAGCAATGGCAGAGTGGCGCTGTCCGTATTTCCCTAACTTTACTGAAAGCTTCAGCCAAAATATGAGAAGTTCGACGGGATGCTACATGCGTAAAGACGCAAAGGCGGTGGTGTTTTTTTACTCCGACACAGCCTTACAGGAGATTAAAAAAAACTTTTTGTAGCAGGTGAATAGTCCATTATACACAGCAGGGACAAGCTTCGATTGTAAAATACATCAGAACTAAAGACAGCAGGGTTAGTTTATTTAAGCGTACAGATAAAGATTCAGAAGCAGACAGCAGCAGGAGGGAGGCCAACATACCAGTAGGACCTCCATGTAATGACATTACTTTTGGGATTACATTGTCCAAATGGTTTGTGTTATTGCATGTCTTTCTGTTGAGTTTGGTCTCCCAGAACGTTATTATTGCTTCAGTCAGTTCCTCCCTGTTGAGTGATTTGGCTTCGTGTCGCACAAAGTCCTTCAGGGAATGCCAGACCAGCTCTCTCATGGAAATGAACCTGGTTTTTACACAGTTGATGACAATTACACGACAGGGTTGATTTTCTGAGCTCACGAAATGAAGACTTTTTAGAGATACGTGGTTACAAGCTTAAACTCTAAAGCAGTAAAATGCAAAACTCAGTGATTTTTTTTTTATTGATTTTTTTATATAAACACTGATATTTATTTTACAATCGAAGCTTGTCTATAATGGAGAAAAACACCTTAAAGACACTAAGCTACTGTAATAAAGTTTGCTTGGAAATAGCGGGCCGTTAGTAACCCGTTTTACCCGGTGAGAGGCTGAAAAGATGACCACCAGTCTCTGAGTACAAATTATAAACTGTCTTTATTTCATGAACTACATAGACTATTTAAAACATGTAAACTGCAGGAGATCACTCTGCTATGGCTGCGTAGTACCGGGCGGCCGCTTCCCCCACCTGACTGTAAATACTGTACCACTCGTTGGGAAACAGTAAACGAATAATAAGGAAATATCCTAAACAAATAAAATGAAATAGGCCTAAATTCCACCATTTGTCCTCAGATAATAGTTATTATCAGATAACAGATAATAATATCCTTATACTTTACGGACGTTTTGAAAACCGGTGACGATAATGCAGTGATTATGGTTTCATGTTAAATAACCTCTCTTGGATGCTTGTATCACAATGCACCTGAAGGCCGTTCTTTCATGTACAGTATTGTGATACAAACGTCCAAGACAGAACGATAATGATTGCTGATGAAAGTTATTAAAAAATGCACTACTTTGGCTCTGAAGCAGCTGCCTCTCTGTCTGTAGTCACCTCTGATAGGCTCACTCTATGTCCCGCCCACAGCACTATCTGATTGGTTACACGTCACGAGTAATAGCCTATCAACACTGAAGCTGCTACAAAGCTGCTCCAGTGAGCGAGCGGAGCTGTGAGTTGAACGTAAGACAGCAGATATTGATGAAGTTGCAATAAACATCACAGAATGTCACAGAAATATACACAGTAAGAGTAAAACAAACACTCAGTGTTTCCGCTGGTACCGTTTTGCTGTCACAGCAACAAAAACAATCCTAAAAGTAAAATAGTAGTTATTGGATGTTCAGCGCTATGAGGCGGCCTATGAGAACGCGACCGAGAGATGTGACCTATGACCAGATTATCTTATGTTTATAAAAATGCAGCACAGTGAGGATAGAGACATTTCATACATCAGACGTATTGAACGTAGACCCGACCTGCTGATGCACATTCAACCCGTTCTGGACCGGTTCAGAGAGGCCAGTCTGCAGTGTAGTTCATACACTTCACTGATAAACCAGAGAACTGTGCAGTAACAATGAGCTTCATGATCAAAGAAAGTTTTTCATCACATCTACACTTTAGTCCACTCGCACTCTCCCTCGACAAAATTTAAAAACGGTCAAAATGACTGCCTTGGTAGTTCTAGTGTTAAATTAATTAAACGGTATAACTGACTATTTTTTTGAGGGTTGCTCCCACGTTAAGTTCCCTACTGTAGTGTACTGTATGTAGACTATTGTACTGCATGAGGAGCAGAAATGCAGGGTTCAGCTTCTCTCACAGCTGTTGCAGTCTAGACTGCTCACATGTGCCACCTGGTGGTGGTTGGTGCACACTGCTAGTGCAGGAAACAGCAAAAGAGAATTAAAGTCTCCCCTCCCTTTCTGCCACAGCGAGGCACCGTTACCGCCGCAGCAACCCGGCAAAATGAGACGCATCCTATCTGTAACTCTAATCCTAGATATCTGTAATTACATTTAGACTACTCATAACTCTAATTCTAGATATCTGTAATTACATTTAGCCTAGTCATAACTCTAATTATAGATGTCTGCAACGTTGTTTAGACTAGTCATAACAGTAGTAATAGTATGGTGACTTTGCGCGTGCATGTGAAAATGCGCGTGCACGTGACTGCATGTGTGTGCGTGTGCGCGTGCTTGTGCACGAGCACATGTCCACCCCTCCCCCCCTATTGGGGCAATAAAAATGTGGTAGTGATAACAGGGATGGGCAATAAAAAAGGGTTAGGGTTAAAAATGGTTTGATTGAGGTGCAATAACAATGCGTAGGTATTTGGAATGTATCTGGATGTGATGGCCAAAAAGGTCATTGATAGGTGGTGACAATAAAAATGCGGAAGTGTTTGATCGGGGTGTTGTTGTTGCATCTGTCAGTGGGTCAACCCCCCGTTATATGAAGTGAGTGTGGTCCTGCACGTGCTCGTACCCCTAGTGCGTACACCCCCCCCCCTCTGCTCGGGCATGTGGGCGTGTTTACCTGGACTTACGGTGTATATAGTCACTGGTCCGCTGAATTTTATTTTACCACTCGTTTTTTGTCTAGAAACACCAGAGGGACTCCTTATAGTCATGGCTTCCGACAGATGTGATGATCTCGCTAGTACCGTCGCGGCTTTAGGTATGTGTACCAGTGCTATATCAGATGAGGCTGTGGATGGGGCTCCTCGCAAAAAGGGACGTCGGGAGAGCGGGCTCACTACCGGGGCGCCGCCAGAGTTAAAGATAGAATTCGAGGGGGTTAACGGGTATGTTTATAATGTTAGATATTATGATGGCAGAGTTACGTTTTCTATACGGACTCAGGCATGCGCTGCGGAGGGTGAAACATGGAGCGACTCTTTGTCTGTGAAAGATTGGAAACTGTTTCGCTCTGTTGTCTGCCGAGACCTTGATCACACTGGTTTTCTTGAGATACTTTATGCGTCGCAGTGGAACAGCGCTACGGGTCCGGAGATATATAGGGTTGAAGCGGATCGTTTCTTTAGACCCTCAGAGGAGTTTATTTTCCTCAGTGTTTGTGTAGATAGGGAGAGCGTGATAGCGGCCCGAGGCCGTGAAGAATGGCGTTTACACTCTTACCCTCTCACACGTCATGAGTTTGACTTGTGGTTTAAAACTGTCTTCTTTATTCAGTGGTGCGACTGGCGGACTATGCAAAGGGTGTTTAGTGAAGTTGACGAAGCTATCAAAAGAGACAGAATCATCACTGCTTATGAGGGTGTTAGAAAACGCCTTGCTTTTGATGATTTACCGACTGGCTCGCAAACTGAGGCCTGTACTATGAAGCAGGATTTGGCGTTATCGAGGTAACTTCAGGGTTAACCCTTCAGGGTTTTCCGTCCTACGAAGGCGGATCACTTCTTACCGGGGTAGATCGCCATGGTAACTTACGCTGAACGGCTAACCTGCTCCGGAGCAGGTTATGTTCCAGATAAGAGATCAACTCGAATAAAAACACCGCCTACTGACCAATCAGAGCTCAGTGCGCTGATCGTATGGTAATATTACACAAATACGAAGAAGTTTAAGTCATAATCCAGGCTAAAAACAACACAGTTTAATCTGACAAATGCAGGAAGGACAGATGGATTTATGCTGCGGGTGTTTACTGCTTTGAATTATATTTTTATATTTATTTTTTTACTTGCTCTTGAGTCCGTTTCACACCGCAGGAAACGGAGACGCACCTGAGAGAAGGTTGAAATAGTTATACACGCCATTTGTTTATTAATGGGTATAATGACGTGTAACCGTCCATCCAGCCATCATTATAATTACTTATTGCTATTTATAACTCGACGACTTTATCCGACCTTTGAGTGTTCCGTTAAATTACTAAATCTGTTAATTGACGCATTCACACATCGGGAGTTTTTTTATTTTGCCAGCTGTCCTCCCTGCATTTAGCAGCTTCAACTGTGTTACTTTTAGTCTGGATTAAGTGTTTAACTTCTTCGTATTTGTCTAATATAGTTTACTCTTCCTTTGTAAAATGTGCCGCTCTGTCTGTCTGTCTGCTGACAGTAGACTTGTCCATGTTAGTGATTGGTCAGATGCTGCAAACCCCGCCCCGTTCACGTGAACGCGCTCATAACCAGATAGAGAAACCCTGGGTTGACTTACCGAGTTGATAACCACCTTCATAGGACAGTTTAGCGGGAACTCGTTTGTTAGGGTTGGTTAAGCCAGATAACGAGAAGATACCCAGGGTATGTTGAACTCGCTTCGTAGTATGGGCCTCTGGTCTCCTTCCTGCCATGTGTAGACCGAAAATCATCAGACGTTTCGACTACTGAAAAGTGGTAGGTTATGTGTGTGATTTCCGACACATTTTATAGACTGTGTGTGTGTGTGTGTTTTATTTTATTTTATTATTTTCCCTTGTTTTTAATACAAATTTTGTTGTTTTTTAGAGGACAAACTGTGCCCATGGATCGATGAGGAGACGCAAGATGGAATTTCAGGAAATGTCCTGCCGGCCCCCTCGAATGTGGTAGACCTGACTGGAACACAAGATGATGATGATGATGATGATGATGATGATGATGCTGTGGTAGACCTGACCGGAACTCAAAATGATGATGATGATGATGATGATGCTGTGATAGACCTGACCGGAACACAAGATGATGATGATGATGATGATGATGATGATGATGATGCAGTGGTAGACCTGACCGGAACACAAGATGATGATGATGATGATGATGATGATGATGATGATGCTGTGGTAGACCTGACCGGAACTCAAAATGATGATGATGATGATGATGATGATGATGATGCTGTGATAGACCTGACCGGAACACAAGATGATGATGATGATGATGATGATGATGCTGTGGTAGACCTGACCGGAACACAAGATGATGATGATGATGATGATGATGATGATGATGATGATGATGATGCTGTGATAGACCTGACTGGAACACAAGATGGTGATGATGATGATGATGATGATGATGATGATGATGATGATGATGATGCTGTGATAGACCTGACCGGAACTCAAAATGATGATGATGATGATGATGCTGTGGTAGACCTGACTGGAACACAAGATGATGATGATGATGATGATGATGATGCTGTGGTAGACCTGACCGGAACTCAAGATGATGAATGATGATGATGATGATGATGATGCTGTGATAGACCTGACCGGAACACAAGATGATGATGATGATGATGATGATGATGCTGTGATAGACCTGACCGGAACACAAGATGATGATGATGATGATGATGATGATGCTGTGGTAGACCTGACCGGACCACAAGATGGTGATGATGATGATGATGATGATGATGATGATGATGATGATGATGATGATGATGCTGTGATAGACCTGACTGGAACACAAGATGGTGATGATGATGATGATGATGATGATGATGATGATGATGATGATGATGATGATGATGATGCTGTGGTAGACCTGACCGGAACACAAGATGGTGATGATGATGATGATGATGATGATGATGATGATGATGATGATGATGATGGTGATGCTGTGATAGACCTGACTGGAACACAAGATGGTGATGATGATGATGATGATGATGATGATGATGATGCTGTGATAGACCTGACCGGAACACAAGATGATGATGATCAAACCTTCCATTCTTTTCTAAAGTTCTAGAAAGAGTGGTGTCTCAGCAACTTTCTGACCATATATTATTTAGTGATCTTTTCGAACCCTTTCAATCTGCCTTTAGGGCCTGCCATTCCACCGAAACTGCGCTTACTAAAGTCGTAAATGATCTGCTCCTAAACATGGATTCAGATTCCACCTCGGTACTTTTATTGCTGGATCTAAGTGCAGCTTTTGACACTATTGATCATCGTATACTCCTTGACCGACTAGAGAACACATTTGGCATCTCTGGGCTTGCTCTAGCATGGCTACAATCTTATCTATCTGAAAGAACGCAGTGTGTCTCTTTTAATAATTCGACATCAATATTCTCTGAGGTGAAATATGGCGTACCTCAGGGCTCTGTTCTTGGCCCTTTGCTCTTCTCTCTTTACATCGCACCTCTGGGCCAAATTATACGTAGTTATGGAATTGATTTCCACTGTTACGCTGATGATACACAGCTGTATTTGCCGATAAAAGCGGAGGATCGATCACAAATTGTTAAATTAGAGGCCTGCCTGTCTGCGGTGAAAAACTGGATGTCAAGTAATTTCTTGCTCCTAAATTCGGATAAAACGGAGATGCTGGTCATTGGACCTGCTCGACACAGACATAAATTTGACCAGGTAACAGTAACTCTAGATAACTGTGTGATATCCCAGAGTTCAACAGTTAAGAACCTTGGCGTCATGTTTGATTCAACTCTCTCTTTTGATCAGCACATTAAAGACATCACAAAGATCGCTTTCTTTCACCTACGCAACATCGCTAAAATCAGGTCTTCTTTATCCATGGCCGATGCAGAGATTCTAATCCACGCCTTTGTATCTTCCAGACTGGATTACTGTAACGCTTTGCTCTCAGGTCTGCCTCGTTCTAGTACCAGAAGCCTTCAAATGGTTCAGAACACTGCAGCTAGAATCTTAACTAAAACTAGAAAATTTGACCATATTACACCAGTTTTAGCTTCATTACACTGGCTCCCGATCCATGTTAGATCAGATTTTAAAGTGCTTCTGATGACCTATAAAATTGTAAATGGGTACTCCCCTTCCTACTTGTCTGATCTACTTAAATCTTATACTCCAACCAGGACTCTCCGCTCTCAGAATACAGGACTCCTGTCTGTCCCCAGAGTGAAAAAGAAATCAGCAGGCGAAAGGGCCTTTTCTTA
>CAKAOJ020001271.1:42500-51154 GCA_916701645.2 Sebastolobus alascanus
ACCGGAACACAAGATGGTGATGATGATGATGATGATGATGATGATGATGATGATGATGATGATGATGATGATGCTGTGATAGACCTGACCGGAACACAAGATGATGATGATGATGATGATGATGATGATGATGATGATGATGATGATGATGATGATGTTGCTGTGATAGACCTGACCGGAACACATGATGATGATGATGATGATGATGATGATGATGATGATGATGATGATGATGATGATGCTGTTGTGATAGACCTGACCGGAACTCAAAATGATGATGATGATGCTGTGGTAGACCTGACCGGAAAACAAGATGATGATGATGATGATGATGATGATGATGATGATGATGATGCTGTGGTAGACCTGACCGGAACACAAGATGATGATGATGATGATGATGATGATGATGCTGTGATAGACCTGACCGGAAAACAAGATGATGATGATGATGATGATGATGATGATGATGCTGTGATAGACCTGACCGGAACACGAGATGATGATGATGATGATGATGATGTGATGATGATGATGATGATGATGATGATGATGCTGTTATAGACCTGACAGGAACACAAGATGTTGATGATGATGATGATGATGATGATGATGATGATGATGATGATGATGATGATGATGATGATGATGATGATGATGCTGTGATAGACCTGACCGGAACACAAGATGGTGATGATGATGATGATGATGATGATGATGATGATGATGATGATGATGATGCTGTGATAGACCTGACCGGAACACAAGATGATGTGATGATGATGATGATGATGATGATGATGATGATGATGATGATGATGCTGTGTTAGACCTGACCGGAACACAAGATGATGATGATGATGATGATGATGATGATGATGATGATGATGATGATGATGATGCTGTGATAGACCTGACCGGAACTCAAAATGATGATGATGATGCTGATGATGATGATGCTGTGGTAGACCTGACCGGAACACAAGATGGTGATGATGATGATGATGATGATGATGATGATGATGATGATGATGATGATGATGATGATGCTGTGATAGACCTGACTGAACACAAGATGGTGATGATGATGATGATGATGGTGATGATGATGATGATGATGATGATGATGGATGATGCTGTGATAGACCTGACCGGAACACAAGATGGTGATGATGATGATGATGATGATGGTGATGATGATGATGATGATGATGATGATGATGATGATGATGCTGTGATAGACCTGACCGGAACACAAGATGGTGATGATGATGCTGTGATAGACCTGACCGGAACACAAGATGGTGATGATGATGATGATGATGGTGATGATGATGATGATGATGATGATGATTGATATGATGATGATGCTGTGATAGACCTGACCGGAACACAAGATGGTGATGATGATGATGATTGATGATGATGATGCTGTGATAGACTGACCGGAACACAAGATGATGATGATGATGATGTAGATGATGATGATGATTGATGATGATGATGAAGCTGTGATAGACCTGACCGGAACACAAGATGATGATGATGATGATGATGATGATGATGATGATGATGATGCTGTGGTAGACCTGGACCGGAACACGAGATGGTGATGATGATGATGATGATGATGATGATGATGATGATGATGATGATGATGATGATGATGATGCTGTGATAGACCTGACTGGAACACAAGATGATGATGATGATGATGATGATGATGATGCTGTGATAGACCTGACCGGAACACAAGATGATGATGATGATGATGATGATGATGATGCTGTGATAGACCTGACCGGAACACAAGATGATGATGATGATGATGATGATGATAATGTGGTAGACCTGACCGGAACACAAGATGATGATGATGATGATGATGATAATGTGGTAGACCTGACCGGAACACAAGATGGTGATGATGATGATGATGATGATGATGATGATGATGATGATGATGATGATGATGCTGTGATAGACCTGACCTGGAACACAAGATGGTGATGATGATGATGATGATGATGATGATGATGATGATGATGATGATGATGATGATGCTGTGATAGACCTGACCGGAACTCAAAATGATGATGATGATGATGATGATGCTGTGGTAGACCTGACCGGAAAACAAGATGGATGATGATGATGATGATGATGATGATGATGATGCTGTGATAGACCTGACTGGAACACAAGATGATGATGATGATGATGATGATGATGATGCTGTGGTAGACCTGACCGGAACTCAAGATGATGAATGATGATGATGATGATGATGATGATGCTCTGATAGACCTGACCGGAACACAAGATGATGATGATGATGATGATGATGATGCTGTGATAGACCTGACCGGAACACAAGATGATGATGAATGATGATGATGATGATGATGATGCTGTGATAGACCTGACCGGAACACAAGATGGTGATGATGATGATGATGATGATGATGATGATGCTGTGATAGACCTGACCGGAACACAAGATGGTGATGATGATGATGATGATGATGATGATGATGATGATGATGATGATGCTGTGATAGACCTGACCGGAACTCAAGATGGTGATGATGATGATGATGATGATGATGCTGTGATAGACCTGACCGGAACACAAGATGGTGATGATGATGATGATGATGGTGATGATGATGATGATGATGATGATGTTGATGCTGTGATAGACCTGACCGGAACACAAGATGGTGATGATGATGATGATGATGATGATGATGATGATGATGATGATGATGATGATGATGCTGTGATAGACCTGACCGGAAAACAAGATGATGATGATGATGATGATGATGATGATGATGATGATGATGATGATGATGATGATGATGCTGTGATAGACCTGACCGGAACACAAGATGATGATGATGATGATGATGATGATATGATGATGATGATGATGATGCTGTTGTGATAGACCTGACCGGAACTCAAAATGATGATGATGATGCTGTGGTAGACTGACCGGAAAACAAGATGATGATGATGATGATGATGATGATGATGATGATGATGCTGTGGTAGACCTGACCGGAACACAAGATGATGATGATGATGATGATGATGATGATGCTGTGGTAGACCTGACCGGAAAACAAGATGATGATGATGATGATGATGATGATGATGATGATGCTGTGGTAGACCTGACCGGGAAAACGAGATGGGGATGATGATGATGATGATGATGATGATGATGCTGTGATAGACCTGACTGGAACACAAGATGGTGATGATGATGATGATGATGTTGATGCTGTGATAGACCTGACCGGAACACAAGATGGTGATGATGATGATGATGATGATGATGATGATGATGATGATGATGATGATGATGATGATGATGCTGTGATAGACCTGACCGGAACACAAGATGATGATGATGATGATGATGATGATGATGATGATGATGATGATGATGATGATGATGATGATGATGATGATGCTGTGATAGACCTGACCGGAACACAAGATGATGATGTGATGATGATGATGATGATGATGATGATGATGATGATGATGATGATGATGTGTGATAGACCTGACCGGAACTCAAGATGATGATGATGATGCTGATGATGATGATGCTGTGGTAGACCTGACCGGGAAAACAAGATGATGATGATGATGATGATGATGATGATGATGATGATGATGATGATGATGATGATGCTGTGATAGACCTGACTGGAACACAAGATGGTGATGATGATGATGATGATGGGATGATGATGATGATGATGATGATGATGATGATGATGATGCTGTGATAGACCTGACCGGAACACAAGATGGTGATGATGATGATGATGATGGTGATGATGATGATGATGATGATGATGATGATGATGCTGTGATAGACCTGACCTGAACACAAGATGGTGATGATGATGATGATGATGATGATGCGTGATAGACTGAGAAGATGGTGATGATGATGATGATGATGATGATGATGATGATGATGATGATGATGTTTATGCTGTGATAGACCTGACCGGAAACAAGATGGTGATGATGATGATGATGATGATGATGATGATGATGATGATGATGATGATGATGTGATGCTGTGATAGACCTGACGGAACACAAGATGATGATGATGATGATGATGATGATGATGATGATGATGATGATGATGATGATGCTGTGATAGTCCTGACTGGAACACAAGATGATGTTGATGATGATGATGATGATGATGATGATGATGATGATGATGATGATGATGAAGATTCTGTGATAGACCTGACCGGAACACAAGATGATGATGATGATGATGATGATGATGATGCTGTGGTAGACCTGACCGGAACACAAGATGGTGATGATGATGATGATGATGATGATGATGATGATGATGATGATGATGATGATGATGCTGTGATAGACCTGACTGGAACACAAGATGGTGATACGATGATGATGATGATGGTGATGATGATGATGATGATGATGATGATGATGATGATGATGCTGTGATAGACCTGACCGGAACACAAGAATGGTGATGATGATGATGATGCTGGTGATGATGATGATGATGATGATGCTGATGATGATGCTGTGATAGACCTGACCGGAACACAAGCATGATGATGATGATGATGATGATGCTGTGATAGACCTGACCGGAACACAAGATGGTGATGATGATGATGATGGGATGATGATGATGATGATGATGATGATGATGATGATGATGCTGTGATAGACCTGACCGGAACACAAGATGGTGATGAGGTGATGATGAAGTGATGATGATGATGCTGTGATAGACCTGACCGGGAAACACAAGATGATGATGATGATGATGATGATGATGATGATGATGATGTTTGATGATGAGGCTGTGATAGACTGACCGGAACACAAGATGATGATGATGATGATGATGATTATGATGATGATGATGATGATGATGATGAATGATGATGATGATGATGATGATGATGATGATGATGTGATGATGATGATGCTGTGATAGACCTGACGGAACACCAAGATGGATGATGATGATTGATGATTGATGCTGTGATAGACCTGCCGAACACAAGATGATGATGATGATGATGATGATGATGATGATGATGATGCTGTGATAGACCTGACCGGAACACAAGATGATGATGATGATGATGATGATGATGATGATGATGATATGATGATGATGATGATGATGCTGTGATAGATGACCGGAAACTCAAAATGTGATGATGATGATGATGATGATGATGTGTGATAGATGAGAAACAAGATGGTGATGATGATGATGATGATGATGATGATAAAGGATGATGATGATGATGATGATGCGGGATAGACCTGACTGGAAAAAGATGGTGATGATGATGATGATATGATGATGTGTGATAGATGACCGGGAACACAAGATGGTGATGATGATGATGATGATGATGATGATGATGATGATGATGATGATGATGATGCTGTGATAGACCTGACCGGAACACAAGATGATGATGATGATGATGATGATGATGATGATGATGATGATGATGAGGGCGTGATAGACCTGACCGGAACACAAGATGATGATGATGATGATATGATGATGATGATGATGATGATGAAGATGATGATGATGATGATGATGATGATGCTGTGATAGACCTGCCCGGGAACACAAGATGATGATTATGATGATGATGATGATGATGATGATGATGATGATGATGATGATGATGATGATGATATGATGATGATGCTGTGGTAGACCTGAGGGAACAAAAGATGGTGATGATGATGATGATGATGATGATGCTGTGATAGACCTGCCCGGGAACACAAGATGGTGAATGATGATGATGAGGGTGATGATGATGATGATGATATGATGATGATGCTGTGATAGACCTGCCCGGGAACACAAGAGGTGATGATGATGATGATGATAAATGATGATGATGATGATGATGATGCTGTGATAGACCTGCCCGGGAACACAAGATGTTTGATGATGATGATGATGATGATGATAAAATGATGATGATGATGATGATGATGATGATGATGCTGTGATAGACCTGACCGAACACAAGATGATGATGATGATGATGATGATGATGATGATGATGATGATGATGATGATGATGATGATGATGATGCTGTGATAGACCTGACCGGAACTCAAAAGATGATGATGATGCTGTGGTAGACCTGACCGGAAAACAAGATGATGATGATGATGATGATGATGATGATGATGATGAGGGCTGTGGTAGACCTGAATGGAACAAAAGATGATGATGATGATGATGATGATGATGCTGTGGTAGACCTGACCGGAACACAAGATGATGATGATGATGCTGTGGTAGACCTGACCGGAAAACAAGATGATGATGATGATGATGATGATGATGATGATGATGATGATGATGATGCTGTGATAGACCTGACCGGAACACAAGATGATGATGATGATGATGATGATGATGCTGTGATAGACCTGCCCGGGAACACAAGATGGTGATGATGATGATGATGATGATGATGATGAGGGCTGTGATAGACCTGACCGGAACACAAGATGATGATGATGATGATGATGATGAGATGATGATGAATGATGATGATGATGCTGTGGTAGACCTGACTGGAACACAAGATGATGATGATGATGAATATGATGCTGTGGTAGACCTGACTGGAACACAAGATGATGATGATGATGATGATGATGATGATGATGCTGTGGTAGACCTGACCGGAACACAAGATGATTATGATGATGATGATGATGATGCTGTGATAGACCTGACCGGAACACAAGATGATGATGATGATGATGATGATGGTGATGATGATGATGATGATGATGCTGTGATCGACCTGACCGGAACACAAGATGATGATGATGAATGATGATGCTGTTGTAGACCTGACTGGAACACAAGATGATGATGATGATGATGATGAGGGCTGTGGTAGACCTGACCGAACACAAGATGATGATGATGATGATGATGATGATGCTGTGATAGACCTGCCCGGGAACACAAGATGGTGATGATGATATGTGATGATGATGATGATGAGATGAGATGATGATGCTGTGATAGACCTGACCGGAACACAAGATGGTGATGATGATGATGATGATGGAGGATGATGATGATGATGATGCTGTGATCGACCTGTCCGGAACACAAGATGGGATGATGATGATGATGATGATGATGTTGATATGATGATGATGATGATGTGATTGACCTGACCGAACACAAGATGATGATGATGATGATGATATGATGCTGTGAAAACCTGACCGAACACAAGATGGTGATTGTCATGTTCTCTAAGAACTTTGGCATCTATTTGGCGGTAATTGTCTCCCTCTAGTGGTCATCCATTATTCTCTCTTTTACCGCCGGCAATTGTTTTCATTGGTTGTTTTAGTCATGGTGGACTCAGCCGGGTCTAGTTCAGACATTCTAAACAGGAAATGCGTCAGTTGTTAAGGTAGCTTGCAGCTCCGGCTATTTTATCCTTTCCCTCCCTGTTTGAGCCCCTGGGAAACTTCGCTTGTAAGTTATATTTACGCTTATAGTTAATTATAATGATACACAAGTGTCATGTAATGTATTTAAGTTACATTTAAATAATTTATACTTTTATACTTTTAGTTATTTACATGTAAACACTGCCAAAGTTAATCTAGCCGTGAGTAGCCATGGTGTTTCCTTTTAATAGCTATTTGAGAGCATTCCTGCTGCATTTATGCCAGTACTGTCGGTGTTTCTAGGCTGGTAAAGTTTATGTACATTATTTACAAGATATTTACAAAGAATGTACAGCTATTTACATATAGTTTAAATGTGACATTTGTACGCTATAACTTTTTAGCTGTTATTCACATCATTTTATGTCTGTTGAAGTGTGCGTCTGTTGAAATAGCATGTAGTAATTGGTGCTATCTTTCTGTATCATTTCAGTTTTACAAAAATCCTTTCACGAGAATGACGACAACAGTAAAGAGCATTCAACTTTACTCCAGCCTCTGACTTTCTCTGGAAGCATGTTAGCTATCTGTTGATTTGTGTACAGACAACACACACACTGAGAACAGAATAGTAAAAAAGCGTCATCACAGCGGCTCTACAGCATCAGGAAAATCAAGTACAGTGCAAGCACGCCTCTCCACACACAGCAAAAGCCTCCATACTCACCTCTTCTCATACATCTTTGGAGGACCACAACTCATGATGTCACATACTAGTGAAGTTGGATTGGAACGGTTGTTTACCACTGATGTTGGAGTCAAAGAACAGGACCCTGCACACGAAGGAAGATCACAACATTCCACCTCATCCACCTCATCAAAATCCTCTTCAGCTAGCAGGGCCGCAGCCAGGGCTCGTGCTAAAGTAGAAGCTGCGCGTGCGCGCGCCACTTTCGTTCAGCGAGAAGCTGATTTAAAGATAGAAGAGGCTCGCCTGGGCAGCTGACTTGAAAGTTAAAGAGGCACACAAAGCAGCTGAGTTATCAGCAGTTGGAGCACGAGAAAGAGTGGCAGCAGCCTTAGCAGAAGCTGAGGTTCTTGAAGCAGCAGCAACAAGGGGGGGAAAAAGGGGGGGGCCCCCAAATTA
>CAKAOJ020001272.1:0-60241 GCA_916701645.2 Sebastolobus alascanus
CTATTTCATTATTAAGTCACTTTGATTCACCATCAATTTTTGTTAAACTGCCAATATTTGGGCCTTTCTAGTTCATTACGCTGGTTAGCATTATAGCTAGGCTAATGTTAGCATTTAGCAGACGTCTGGAATGTCTGGAAGGGTATAGCCAAACAGAGGCAGAGTAGGAGCGGGCATTCTGGGTAAGCGCGCCCAGCGAGTCATGAAATCTCCCAAAGAAATACATACTTGGGGTACATCCCAAAGCTCTTATTTGTCGTTTCCTCGCTCCTCGCTCCTCGCTTCAACTGGAAGTTGTTCGTGTGCACCTTCTTGAAGACCGTCCCAAAGCTCTTATTTTCTGCATGGAGGAGCGAGGATCGAGGAGCGAGGAGGGATCTCACGAAAATAAAAATACATTATTGTTAAAGTCACTCATTAATGATAAGCTTCTACAAAAACAACTCTAAAAGCTCTAAAAACAACAACTATAAAAGCACATTGCTATTTAACTAAAACTCATTTTTATGTTTAAATCATGTCAATAAATGAGTTTTAGTTAAATAGCAATGTGCTTTTATAGTTGTTGTTTTTTTCAGAATTATATGACTAAGATTTTTCTAAACATCTGGAAGAAAAAATATCATTTCTGTTGCACAATAAAAACATTTCTGAGTTGCAAGTCTTTTTCATGATCTAAACATAGTAGCCAGAAATGCCACATCTTCCTTGCTTAATTAGTACAATAACCTACATTTTGAAATTTATTATATTATTATCTTATTAGTTATATTTGTATGTTTCTTCCACTATTTCATGTTTCAGCTTTTTTATTTTTACAAAAAGAGAAAAAACTTAAGTAATATCCAGTAACCTGGATTTCTAAATATAATCCCAAATTCTTTACTAGTCAAATGTTTAAGTTACTAGTTTATTGAATTTCACGTCAGTATTTCAGAATTAGTAGAAGCTTATCATTAATGAGTAACTTTAACAATAATGTATTTTTATTTTCGTGTCACACTATCACGTTTCAGATTGACTAAAGAAACAGTCTCAACAGATAATGCCTAGCCTGACTGAGAAGATGATCATGCAGTATAAAGTTTAAATGTTTATATGTCATTCAAAAAGTAACTATGTTAGGGAAAACTGAATGATAACAATATCCTCGAGTGTTTCCACCTGCAGCTCCTCTTCCTCCACATCTGAGCTGCTGACAAGAAAACAGAGTTTAAACACCTAAAATTAAATCAGTAAAACATTTTAAAAAGAATTGTGCAAATCCTGAACAAACTGGCCACTAGTGTAAAATATTAATATTACAACCTGTACTGATCACAGTCTCTACATATATGTAGTCCTGTCACAGAGGAAAGATTAGATTTAACATTTGTTCAACGTGATTTTCTTGATAAACCCGTTTCTACTGTCTGTATTCACATAACAAGTGTTACTGATATGAGGTCAACTATTCACACCATGAAGCAAAGAAACCGACTGCATTAAAAACACAACGAGCACAGATGAAAAACAAGAACTCCCAACACCTGCAGCTTCATCACATTCCTGCTGTTTTAAACAGAAACACACCTGCCATGTGTTATTTACCTGCACTGTACGTAGACAAGGTTTCAGCCATAAGTACCTGTACTGTAGGTGTCACAACTAACATTTATCAGACAATTAGACTCAACAACATGAACACTGTGATGCTGATCAGAGAGTGAAAACAGAACTGCTCCAAGTATCAATCTGAATTATGATTATCAGCTGAAGAAACACCTCAGTGATATTCATTATTAACATTATACAGGACAACCTGACATTTATTGATCAGAGTCAAACTGTTACAACTAAATATACCAATAAAGTTGAACACAGACTGAGCTGTCTCACCTAAAACAAGCTGTTTACTTTAAACACAGAATATCTTCGATTCATGAAGTAAACCACTAATGTAATATCATATGAATGACAGCTAAAATTATCTTTTGTTTGTTAAAAACTACCTCAGGATACTTACAAAGCAAGTTTGTGATTATTAATAAAAATGTATTGTGTTGACAACTGTGCAGTGTTGGAGGAAGTATTCAGATCCTAAATAAATGTAATAATACCACACGGTAAAAATACTCTGTTACAAGAAAAAGTCTTGCATTGAAAATGTTTCTTCAGTAAAAGCATGTAAGTAAAATCAGGAAAAATGCACTTTAAGTATTAAAAAAAAGAAAATGTCCCCTTTGAATGTTATATTATGACATATTATATCATTAAATAGATCTATATATAATAAAATAATTAAAAAGGAAAAGCAGCAAATCGTCACATTTGTGAAGCTGGAAACATGAAATGATTTTGCTTAAAAAATGACATAATCAAAAATAGGTGCCAATTAATTTCAGTCAATCGATTAATAAGTTAATCGACTAATCGTTTCAGCTGTGCATTTTCATATGTTTGTAAAGTAACTAACTGAAGCTGTCAGATAAATGTAGAGCGTAAATGCAGATAAATGGAATAAAAGTACAACTTCTCCCTCTGAAATGTTCTGGAGTAGAAGTATAAATGTACTGGAGTAGAAGTATAAATGTTCTGGAGTAGAAGTATGAAGTGGCATGAAAGGAAAATACTCAAGTACTTAAAAATCTAGTACTTGAGTAAATGTACTTTCTAACACTGTAACTGTGTAACGTTAGACCATCAAATCAGCAGAAAAACAGGAGATTGATTTATAGAAAATAATTTATTTAAATTACAATATTAGTAAGAAAAATCACAGCTTGATATATATTTTTTAAATGTTCAGCCCAACTGGCTATGTTAGCTAAAGCTAATCAGATGAATATGTCTAGTTAGCTAAAGACCACTTTAACTAGCTAACAGCTAACTAAATGAAGATAACTTGCTAAGGTTAATTTGAGTGTAAATAAATAAAAGTCATAGTATAGTGTGTCAAATAAATAAATAAAGTCATAGTATAGTAGATAGATAGATAGATAGATAGATCGATAGATAGATAGATAGATAGATAGATAGATAGATAGATAGATAGATAGATAGATAGATAGATAGATAGATAGATACTTTATTGATCCCGAAGGAAATTTAGGCATCCAGTAGCTTAAACAACAAGTCCAACACCAATACACCTTAAAAGAGATACAATCGAATATAAAGTGAAATAAAATAAAAAATAAGATAACAAAAGTACAGCAGTGAAGTGTCATTGTGCCATTTGTAGTGCAAATAGTACAAATAGTGCAAATAGTGCAAGAGTACTGAGTACTCTTGTGCAGTACTGAATATAGCAGTGTATACTATGGTGTATGGTACAGTAGTGCAATGTAATGGTATAATAATTTAAAAGAAGTCAAGTACTCAGGTTGGTATGTAAACAGTGTCAATTACACCAATAATAACAAATATGAATAAATATGAATATGGATATGAATACAATACAATAGCCACCATACTGAGGATGTGTGGCAGCAGAGAGGCAGTGTGTCTGTCTATAGTTAAAGTTATAGTATGTCAAATAAATAAATAAAAGTCATAGTATAGTGTGTCAAATAAATAAATAAAAGTCATAGTATAGTGTGTCAAATAAATAAATAAAAGTCATAGTATAGTGTGTCAAATAAATAAATAAAAGTCATAGTATAGTGTGTCAAATAAATAAATAAAAGTCATAGTATAGTGTGTCAAATAAATAAATAAAAGTCATAGTATAGTATGTCAAATAAATAAATAAAAGTCATAGTATAGTATGTCAAATAAATTAGTAAGTCATGGTATAGTATGTCAAAAAATAGATAAAAGTCATAGTATAGTATGTCAAAAAAAATAAATAAAAGTCATAGTATAGTATGTCAAATAAATAAACAAAAGTCGTAATATAGTATGTCAAATAAATAAAAGTCATTGTATAGTATGTCAAATAAATAAATAAAAGTCATAGTTTAGTATGTCAAATAAATAAATAAAAGTCATAGTTTAGTATGTCAAATAAATAAACAAAAGTCGTAATATAGTATGTCAAATAAATAAAAGTCATAGTATAGTATGTCAAATAAATAAATAAAAGTCATAGTATAGTATGTCAAATAAATAAATAAAAGTCATAGTATAGTATGTCAAATAAATAAAAGTCATAGTATAGTATGTCAAATAAATAAATAAAAGTCATAGTATAGTATGTCAAATAAATAAATAAAGTCGTAGTATAGTATGTCAAATACATTAGTAAGTCATAGTATAGTATGTCAAAAAATAAATAAAAGTCATAGTATAGTATGTCAAATAAATAAATAAAAGTCGTAGTATAGTATGTCAAATAAATAAATAAAAGTCATAGTATAGTATGTCAAATAAATAAATAAAAGTCATAGTATAGTATGTCAAATAAATAAATAAAAGTCATAGTATAGTATGTCAAATAAATAAATAAAAGTCGTAGTATAGTATGTCAAATAAATAAATAAAAGTCATAGTACAGTATGTCAAAAAATAAATAAAAGTCATAGTATAGTATGTAAAATAAATAAATAAAAGTCATAGTATAGTGTGGAAAATAAATAAATAAAAGTCATAGTATAGTATGTCAAATAAATAAATAAAAGTCATAGTATAGTAGATAGATAGATAGATAATTTATTGATCCTGAAGGAAATTTAGGCATCCAGTAGCTTAAACAACAAGTCCAACACCAATACACCTTAAAAAGAGATACAAACGAATATAAAGTGAAATAAAATAAAAATAAGATAACATAAGTACAGCAGTGAAATGTCATTGTGCCATTTGTAGTGCAAATAGTACAAATAGTGCATATGAATATGGATATGAATACAATACAATAGCCACCATACTGAGGATGTGTGGCAGCAGAGAGGCAGTGTGTCTGTCTATAGTTAAAGTTATAGTATGTCAAATAAATAAATAAAAGTCATAGTATAGTGTGTCAAATAAATAAATAAAAGTCATAGTATAGTATGTCAAATAAATAAATAAAAGTCATAGTATAGTATGTCATATAAATAGGTAAAAGTCATAGTATAGTATGTCAAATAAATAAACAAAAAGTCGTAATATAGTATGTCAAATAAATAAATAAAAGTCATAGTATAGTATGTCAAATAAATAAATAAAAGTCATAGTATCGTTTGTCAAATAAATAAACAAAAAGTCGTAATATAGTATGTCAAATAAATAAATAAAAGTCATAGTATAGTGTGTCAAATAAATAAATAAAAGTCATAGTATAGTATGTCAAATAAATAAATAAAAAGTCATAGTATAGTATGTCAAATAAATTAGTAAGTCATAGTATAGTATGTCAAAAAAAAAAAAAGTCATGGTATAGAATGTCAAAAAATAAATAAAGTCATAGTATAGTATGTCAAAACATAAAAAAGTCATAGTATAGTACGTCAAAACATAAAAAAATCATAGTATAGTATGTTGAAAAATTAAAAAATTGTTTTGTGTGAATATTGCATGATAGAAATATGACATTAACGCTAGTTAACACCAGATACAAACACGTGTAGCAACACATTCATCCTGCACACCCACATAACGGGAAGAAGCTCGGCTAAAAGCTCATACTGATCATTTTTACCGTAACAAAACTCAACTCCAACACCAAGAACTAAATGAGCACACTAGCAAAAACACGCTCTGGGTGCATGCTAGAGATTTAACTACTTCATGCTACCCACACCAACAACACTCCTTCGCTCCACAGACTAAAACGACCAAAACTCATCGATGCCGCAGCCGAAGAGGAGAAAAAATAAACTTCACTTAATACAGACATAAATGATGTCTTACATTTGCTGTTGTGTGGTCAAAAGTTATGTTTGAGGGATCATCTCTGAGTAAATTCTAGCCGTCTGTATTCATGGTATGGAGGAGGCTTTGCACTCGTCCAACATCAAGCATTTTTTATTGCACCCCGATCAAACACTTTTTAACCCTAACCCTTTTTTATTGCAACCCCCCCTCCTATCAATGACCTTTTGACCACCACCACATCCAGATACATCCAAACATCTATGCATTGTTATTGCACCTCAATCAAACACCTCCGTGGGGTACGAGCACGTGCAGGACCACACTCACGTCATATAACGGGGGGTTGACACACTGACAGCTGCAACAACAACACCACGATCAAACACTTCCGCATTTTTATTGTCGCCACCTATCAAATGACCTTTTGGTCACCGTCACATCCAGATACATTCCAAATACCTATGCATTGTTATTGCCCCTCAATCAAACCTTTTTTAACCCTAACCCCCTTTTTTATTGCCCATCCCTGTTATCACTACCACATTTTTATTGCTCCAATAGGGATGGGTGGAGGGGGGACACGTACTCGTGCACAAGCACGCGCACACGCACACACATGCAATCACGTGCACGCGCATTTTCACATGCACGCGCAAAGTCGCCATACTATTACTACTGACATCGACGGACTGACCTCAGGAAAACGGCGTCAGTCATCCGGCCAGAAAACAAATAGGTAAAACCTTCAGGTATTTACAATATCATGAAATGTATTTCAATCAAGAATAGGTACGATGTAATATGCGTGCATTCTAATAGTTGTGCTTGCATTTAGTTTGTTTTGTGTTTGTTGTTATGTGCAGGGATTAATCCATGGATTAGGATGGTTTGTAATATGGTGTCTCAGGGTGAGTAGAGATCTACTTGGTGTGTTCAGGGCCAGGCAGCATCACTCTCACATCCCACTTCATCCACATTATGTCTGAGTAACCTCAACCAGAACCTGACCAGTATAATTATAAACTGAAATATACCTTACTTTTACTTTGACTTTATTAGTATACTACTTTGTATATTCATGTACTCATATGTGTGTGTGTTCATGCAGCCACATGTTTACTGCAGTCACTTGTTTTTGTAAAATGCCACATCACTGTTATCTACCACAGATGATCTCAGCCGATTAGCTGTTGCAACACAAACAGTTTATATGCCACAGACTGCACATTAGATCAGAGCACATTTATTTGTTGCACCATAGTTCTGCCCCTCTCAACTGCGACCAAAAAGACAAACAAAGTTAATGTAATAAATTGTGCTTGATAATATTTGTGATGGTAAAAAAAAAGAACTTTATTATTCACATGAAAATTTAGATCTTTGACGGATGAGTAATGATGAGGGTTTCTTAATCTCATAAATTCATGGGATCTATGTTATAATAACACATAGAAATGTGAGTGTGTGTGCCCATATTCAGTATATTTCTGTCTACGTACATGCATATATATCGATGCACAAGCATGTGTTTTTGTTACTGAACTCATTTTTTAAATAAATTGTACAATAGTTGTACACTTGAATATCTGCTTGCAATTATTTTTCCTAGACTGCTGCTTTCAGAGCTAGTTATTAATTAAGTTATTACTAAAACCAATGATAATCGAATGCAGAAGCAATTATGTAATATGATAAAGAATAGATATATTTATATAGTCTTAGAGTTACAACCGGCCCTTTGAGGGCAACCATAATGCTGATGTGGCCCGGGATGAAGTTGAGTTTGACACTCCTGATCTAGACACTTGGGAACCAGATTAGACACTACGTGCCAAAAGTTGGAAATAATTTAAAGTGTGGCAAACATGCACTTGTTCCAATCTTCTTCATGTTTACAAAGTCCATTCGTGTGTGTGAGAGGGTGTCACAGCCAAAATTTCAGCATCCTAGTACATTACAGTTCAATGTTATGAAGTTTCTCTTTTCTTCATGTTTTTACATTAAAGCTGCAGTAGGTAAAAAATAAACTTTTTCTGATCTCCTTCATTTTTGCAGCATTTATTTATCTGTGGGAAAGGGTGTTACTGATGAAGTTTCATTCTCCTAGCGCAAGGCCTTTTGAAGATATAGCCTCTATTCACTTGGCATACCCAAGATCCAGCGGTAAGGGATGCGAAGTGGACAAATGTTGTCGGGATGGTAGGCGGTGTCCGATGGTATTACCCGAGGGATTAAGGTATTGTCATTGGGCAACCCCGTCCAATGGCAATACCCCAAGAGCCTGCCATCTGGTGGACAGATGAAGTGTTGTGCTGAGAGCGCAGACAATTGAGAAAACTTTGAATTATCATAACTCCGAGGGGGAAAGGGCCAGAGCTCCAGTTTTCAGCCCCCTCGATCATCGTAAAGTTTAGTTAATTTAGAGCCCTTTCCCTGATTTTTAGGACCCAAGGACGGGCCCCAAAGGGAAAGGTTTTGAGTCCCCACTTGGAGTTTTGGACCCCATGTTAAGGTCTCTGAATTGGACACCTTATCTCCCCAGGACCATAAGTACAGTTATGATCTGAATTTACTGAAATAATGGTGATAATAATTGGTGCAATATTAGACACATTGTTTTAAATACTTATCTTAAATTTCATTTTTTAAACACAATATATTGTTAGATATGAACATCAATAAGCTAACATTAGCTTATATCGATTAGCTAACAATAATGAACGTTAACTAGCTCTTATCTGATTACAGAAGCAAACGTTTTGTAAAGACGTAACGTTAACTTGAACAGTTGATGATGTGAAAAATGCTTAAAGGAAAATGTGATATGATAGTACCAGTTTTTAATAATGACCTAATAATTGATTGAATCCACCATATCGAAGGACAGAACGCTGATCCATGAACCAGAAGCAGGGACGTTAACATGTTTAACAGTTTTTCAGCAAAATCTTTGGGAAAAGAAAAAGAAATCGTAAAGAAAATCGCTTCACGTGACGCTTCAGAGGAAAGGACGTCTCATGTCTCTAAAAACATATTTCCTCTCTTCCTCTCTCCTCGTGTCTCTTCCTCGCCTCCTCCGCTCGCATCTCCCGTGGGCGGGACTAAGACACAAGGAGAGGAGTCGAGGAGAGGAATTGAGGAGAGGAGTCGAGGAGAGGAGTCGAGGAGAGGAGTCGAGGAGAGGAATCGAGGAGAGGAATCGAGGAGAGGAGTCGAGGAGAGGAATCGAGGAGAGGAGTCGAGGAGAGGAATCGAGCCGAATAAATTCAGAAATGGGAAAGGTCTTATGTATCTACAGTATGTCTTATTATGTCTATGTATACATGTCTATGTATATATATGTCTATGTATACATGTATAAATGTCTATTTATGAATGTCTCTGTATACATGTGTATCTACATGTCTATGGTCTCTCACGTTTTTGACCTCAGTGATGAATACGTTGGGTTTCCTGTGGCTGCTTCACAATAAAAGTCTCACTGTGTTTGTCTAGTTGAGGTTGTTTTAATGTGAAGCAGCAGCAGCAGGAAATGTTGTGTTATCATCAGCAGTAACTTAATGCAGCTCCGATCTGTCTGTCGGAGACTGAACAGGAAACACTGAGGCTGATATCAATCAGAGCAGCTTACAAACAGCATCACGTGTGAAAGATTATAACCATAGCTGTCAAAGTTAATGCGTTAAGGCAAATATGTTTTAATGCCATTAATTTCTTTAATACATGAAAACAACTTGTGATTTTTAGGTTGTAGCAGCTCAGTTTCAAAGCTAGAGTAAAGATACTGGTATCATATGAAACTAGAAAACATAAGGAAAAGGCATGTCCACTTTCAAAGGGGTCCCTTGACCTCTGACCTCCAGATATGTGAATGTAAATGGGTTCTATGGGTACCCACGAGTCTCCCCTTTACAGACATGCCCACTTTATGATAATCACATGCAGTTTGGGGCAAGTCATAGTCAAGTCAGCACACTGACACACTGACAGCTGTTGTTGTCTGTTGGGCTGCAGTTTGCCATGTTATGATCTGAGCATATTGTTTTATGCTAAATGCAGAACCTGTGAGGGTTTCTGGACAATATCTGTCATTGTTCTGTGTTGTTAATTGATTTACAATAATAAATATATACATATATTTGCAAAAGCAGCATATTTGTCCACTCCCATGTTGATAAGAGTATTAAACACTTGACAAATCTCCCTTTAAGGTACATTTTGAACAGATAAAAAAATATGCCATTAATTTGTGATTAATCGTGATTAACTATTTTAATTGATTGACTTTCCTAATTATAACTTCAATGTGTACGATTTTACAGCATCCATGTTCCCTTTTTGTTTTTTCTTCCTTTCAGTGTGGAGCTGCTGTGATGTGATGTGTGTGGGGGGGTGATCAGTGTCGGCCCGCCCTATACGCTGAATATTCAGCTGCGTAGGGACGCACCTTTTTCCTTTAAATTAGTGCTGTCAATCAATTCAAATATTTAATCGGGATTAATCACATGATTGTCCATGATTAATCACGATTAATCACAAATTTATCTTACATTTTTTATCTGTTCAGATTGTACCTTAAAGGGAGATTTGTCAAGTATTTAATCCTCTTATCAACATGGGAGTGAACAAATATGCTGCTTTATGCAAATGTATGTATATATTTAATATTGGAAATCACATTAACTTTGACAGCACTAATTGCAATACAGAAATCAATCGCTTATGTTGTTCTTCCTCTCCTCTCCTCTCCTCTCCTCTCCTCTCCTCTCCTCTCCTCTCCTCTCCTCTCCTCTCCTCTCCTCTCCTCTCCTCTCCTCTCCTCTCCTCTCTCCTCCTCTCCTCTCCTCTTACGATACGATACACTTTATTGTCCCTTTGAGGAAATTTCTTTTGGACTCAGTGCTGCTCACCATCAGCTGCCTCCACAGAAGCATCAATAAATAGAAACAAACAACAATCCACATGTACACAGAGAAACACAAACAATGTAAACCACAAACAACATGCTGTATGTTGCACATTACTCATATTACACAAGATCTATATAAAAACAGAATAAATAGAAGATAAAAATAGAAAATACCATGACGCTATCGCACAACCCTCAGCCTCAAGAAACATTATTTAAACAAACGAGTTCTTAAAACGGTTCAGTTTGCATCGAGGGACTCTGTATCGTCTGCCAGATGGTAAGAGCTCATACTCAGAGTGGAAAAAAATACGAATGTAAATGAAATATATGTATAAAAATGTGTGAATAATAACACATGATGTTTAAAGCAGAGTCCTACCTGAGCTCCACAGCAGCAGCAGCAGCACCAACAGGTGATCCATGATGTCCAGGTAGACCGTCTGTCTGCTCTGTGTGTTCTGTCCTGCAGCTTCACTCATCACTTACTTCTCTGTAGTTTTACACATGATATCTATACTTCTCTGAACTACATTTCTGTGGAACTGACATGTGGTTTGGAGGTGCTGACAGATTACTAATTATAGGACTGTGGTTTCTGTTACCGTGACAACCAGGGCAGGCTGAGGTGTTCCTGTCAGATTAATGCTGTCAGAGTGATCTTATCATTTCCAAGTAAATGTGTTGACATCAGCAGAGAGTCGTTCAGAGGAGACTGAACTACAGCTGTAACTAACCATTATATTAATATTTGATGAATCTGTCCATTCTGTTATTCAGTAATCAATCATTGAGGAAGGAACAGTGCTGATCATAAATGGTGCTGGATGATATTTTAGTGTTTCAGTGTGTCGTCTCCTTGTTAACTGCTGCTTGTTTAACTGACTGTGTCTCACTCGGTTCACTGACATCATGTTTCTGTGTTGTTGGACTTGAATGAGTCCTTCAGAAAGCTGCAGGATGTCTTCAGCTCTGCTGCTTTCTTTATTCATATCAACTCATGTTTCAGTCTCTGCCTTTTATTTTGAAATTGATCTGAAGCTGTGAATATTTGTTTCAGTCCCGCCCACTGTTTAAGTGAGGCTGGAACACCAACCGATTGGTTCATCTGGCTGTCAATCAACAGATCAATATCTCGGATGTTTCTGAGCACAATCTCATGATTATGACTTAATATTAAATAATAATGACTTTATATCTCATGATTATGACTTAATATCTAAAAATAATGACTTAATATCTCATAATTATGACTTAATATATAACAATAATGACTTAATATCTCATAATTATGACTTAATATTGTCAGGGTGTGAGTTTAAAGGGTGGACACAAACGCAGAGTGACCAGGCAGAAAGATAAATATAAATAAAAGCGAGCTTTAATAATGAAGCTGAAGTCTCCAAACAAAAACCGACAGGCATCAAAAAACCAGCAGCAGATTCAGACTGTCTGAGGTTCATAGTGAGCTCTATCTGTAGGCCAATTCGCTGATATGTAATGTTAACATAGTTTTGAAAATGTCTAAATTTGCTGTGATTGGCTTATGTGAATTTGAGGGGAGACGAGGAACTCCTCTTATTACTGTATACGCTGATATATAATGTTTGTCATGTCCTCCTCATCTCATGGGGGGCCGTGAGGAGTGGAGCGGGGAGGGGCAGAAAACATCTTAAGACAGGTTAGACTGATTTTGAACAAAACAGCATAGTTTCCTGTTAACATACAGTAAGAGCTGGGGGCTTTTATTTTGAAAAACTAAGTGAATCACTAGTTTCCTGTTATCATACAATGAGAGTTGGGGGCTTTTCTACACACAGGTGTAATTAATAACATTAATTATGGCCCTAATCCATTGAAGCCCTGGGTGCTTCTCAATTCCACATGTTTCGCCTCCTCGACTCCTCGCTCCTCGATCCTCCGGCCGTGACCCGGAAATCGATCTCAGCGCTCCATCTTGAAGGACGTCCCAATTCCTAAAATGCGTCTGGAGGAGCGAGGATCGAGGATCGAGGAGGCTTGCCGGAGGAGCTATGCGCGAGGATGCACCAGTGTATCCTCCAATGTATCCTCCAGTGTATCCTCCACGGAAGTTGTTTACCGACCGACACGCCCCCTTATTGGATATCGTTTATTGATTGGACGCTGCGCCGATCGGACTGATCTGATACACGTCAACATCACTGAGTTTTATACCGGAGTGAAGACAGATCACAGATTAAACGTTTTATATTTTAGTTGTCTTCTGATTCACCCTCTAGTTAAAATCTGTGTTAACTGTAGGTGTGAACAACAAACGGGCCATGTTGATGGTAAAGTGCTCCAGCAGCAGAAGGACCTGCAGTATCTCTGCTTCACACACCGCAGGTGAAGGAGTCTGTTACTGAAAGAGCTTTATAAGACCTGATAACCAACGGACCTCAAACAACTTTCTTCATTTATTAGAAAGAGTTTTCTTTTCATGATCTGTTAGTTCCTCCATTGACTTTTATTAATGATACTATTAAAGTCAGAGAGAGAAGGAGAGTCTGTCTGTCAGCATCAAACACCTTTTACATTATTTATCTTCTTTTCCATTCAGTCACATGTCAGGCTGATAATTCCTGAACGTTGGGATTGATATGAGTTACATCATTTACATTTTCCCTGAAACATTCAGCCTGATAAATAATATCCAGTGTTCAAAAGACCCCATAGTTATATTATGGGTTATTAAATAATGAATTCACAATCAGAATATCGATAACTACAGATGCTAATAATGAATAAATAAAAAAAGATATTGTGCCAGTAGAACAACTGTGTGTCTTTATTAATATTATTAGTACAGTTCAAACACAAACTCCATCTAAAGTCTCTATAGCTATTATAGCCGACTGACAGCTGATCCAGCTGTGATCAGCTGCTGCTGTCATCAGAAACGGACGTCGCTTCATGTGACGCTTCAGAGGAAACGACGGGTCCGTCCCAAAGCTCTTAATTGCATCTTCGTTTCCCTCACTTGCGTCTCATCCTTGCGTCTTAGTCCCGCCCAGGGAAGCATGGGAGAGACGCAAGGAAACCATGCGAGGAGAGAGGAAACGAGGAAATTCGTTTTAAGGGAATTGAGACGTCGTTTCCTCTGAAGCGTCACGTGAAGCGACGTCCGTTTCTGATGACAGCAGCAGCTGATCACATCTGGATCAGCTGTCAGTCGGCTTTAATAGCTATAGAGACTTTAGATGGAGTTTGTGTTTGAACTGTACTAATAATACTAATAAAGACACACAGTTGTTCTACTGGCACAATATCTTTATATTATTTATTCATTATTAGCATCTGTAGTTATCGATATTCTGATTGTGAATTCATTATTTAATAACCCATAATATGACTATGGGGTCTTTTGAACACTGGACATTATTTATCAGGCTGAATGTTTCAGGGAAAATGTAAATGATGTAACTCATATCAAACCCGACGTTCAGGAATTATCAGCCTCACATGTGACTGAATGGAAAAGAAGATAAATAATGTAACAGGTGTTTGTTGCTGACAGACAGACTCTCCTTCTCTCTCTGGCTTTAATAGTATCATTAATATAAGTTAACGGGGGAAATAACAGATCATGAAAAGAAAAATCTTTCTAATAAATGCAGAAAGATGTTTTAGATCCGTTTGTCAGGTCTTATAAACCCCTCTCAGTGACAGGCTGCTTCACTTGCGGTGTGTGAATGAGAGATACTGCAGGACCTTCTGCTGCTGTTCAGAGCTACAATTAACACAGATATTAACTAGATGGTGAATCAGAAGACAACTAAACTATAAAACGTTTAATCTGTGATCTGTCTTCACTCTGGTATAAAACTTCAGCGATGTTAAGAGGTAAAGTTATCAGATCAGTCCGATCGGCGCAGCGTCCAATCAGTAACTGATATCCAATAAGGGGGCGTGTCAGTCGTTAAAAGACTTCCGTCGAGGCTGCTCTCGTGTATCCTCGATCATCGCTCCTCAGAGATCCCTCCTCGATCCTCGATCCTCGCTCCTCTATGCAGAAATAAGAGCTTTGGGACGGTCTTCAAGATGGCGCACCAGAACAACTTCCGGTTCACCCGAGGATCGAGGAGCGAGGAAACGACAAATAAGAGCTTTGGGATGGACCCATATGTCCTCTCTTCCTCTCTCCTCGAGTCTCTTCCTCGCCTCCTCCGCTCGCATCTCTCGTGGGCGGGACTAAGACGCTCCTCGAGGAGTCGAGGAGAGGAATCGAGCCGTATAAAATAACAAATGGGAAAGACCCATAGAGAATCACTAATAATCACATTTAATAATCATTATTAATCACTATTAATAGTGATTATTAATCACTATTAATAATCAAAATTAGAGGTCAACCGATTAATCGGGCCGATTTTTTGACAGTTTTTCATAATCGGCATCGGCCGATGCCTGAGCATATTAAGCCGATTATTAAGCAGGCAGATCTGCGGGCAGCCAGTGTTGTTGTTGCTGTGGAAACACGTGTGACGCCGCCCCTTGTGTGTCAATCAAATTGCCATTCTGCCGGAGAAACCGGTAGGCTTAAATTCTTCTCTTTCAAAGCCCTATATAAATTTAACTGGTTAGATATGAAATGCTCCGACGTTATCAATTCTGTTTTTGGTAACGGAGAATTTCTCTCCGTCGGTAACGTTAGCTCTGTGCGGGGCGGAGCAGCTCTTACATACACACTGCTGCAGCTCTCACATACACACTGCTGCAGCTCTCACATACACACTGCTGCAGCTCTCACATACACACTGCTGCAGCTCTCACATACACACTGCTGCAGCTCTCACATACACACTGCTGCAGCTCTCACATACACACTGCTGCAGCTCTCACATACACACTGCTGCAGCGCAGTGTTCAGACACACACACACACACACACACACACACACACACACAGAGCTTCTGCTCTCAGGAACTATAGCGGAGAAAACTAAACTTATAAAGCATGATTACACTTTACTAGAGTTGATGCTGACAATGCTTGTCATAAGTGCAAGTTTGCGTGTGAGGACGGAAACACGAGCAATCTGTCGAAACATTTAGCAAAAAGTTCACTTCCTCATTAAACGTCTCTACGGGTCCTTCACAGCCTCTATGACGTCACTGGCCTGTGTGTAGTCTGCAGCAGATATGAGCAGCAGGCTGTGTAATACCAGTGAACAAAGTTATTATTATGTTTTGATCACTTAGATTATGGCCATATAGCTTGTAACAGTGTCTGTCAACAAACATAAATAAAAAACATGCTTTAGGACAGTTTTTGAAAGATGCTTAAAAGGTTTTGAGCCCTGCACTATTACTACTATTAACCATCATGCACAAAATAAAATATGCACTGCAGTGCAGACACAAAGTGCAGATTGGAGAGACAGACCATAAGTGTTGTTCAATAAATGTTTACTTAAGTTAAGACATTTTGTGTATTATTTGTTATTATTAAGCTGTTATATTTTATCATATGGAGGAAAAAAAGAAAATCAGCCAAACATATCGGCAAAAAAAAAATCGGCATCATATATCGGCCATCGGCTGTCCTGATTCTGTAAAAAATCGGCATCGGCATCGGCCATAAAAAACCCATATCGGTCGACCTCTAATCAAAATGACAGCATATCACATTCAATCTCAATAAAATCAATTCATTTCAATAAATAACTAAAAAAAAAAGATTAAATAAACAAATTAAATATAAAAAACTGAATGAAATAGAAAAAAAGAAATTGAATAAAACAAACAAATAAAATGCAATAAAACCAAGTAAATGTTAACCAAAAAAAACGATAAACAAAATGAAATAAAACACACAGTTACAAACACAGAGAAAGATGTTTGAGTCCTGGTTCAACTTCATCATCTGAACAGAATATATTTAAATAAATATAGATAGATAGATAGATAGATAGATAGCAATTTATTTATCCCCGAGGGGAAATTTCAGTATCACAGCAGTAAAGATTCTAACAAAAAACAGTTCATAAAATAAAATAAAATAAGAATAGATATAAGAATTAGAATAGGAATAAGAATCGGACAGGGCATACAATAAATAAGAATACAAAATATCCAAGGGATAACAACACTAGTAAAATTATGTTATAAGGGTAAATAAAAGGTAAATAAATATGTGCATTATAAATAAATAAATTATAAATAAATTATGTGCTATAACAGTAGTGTAAATATTATATAAATGTGAACAATGTGAATAGGACTAAAGGGGCAGTGCAAAAACAGAAAACAGATGGTGTCAGAGACCACAGAGTTGGCTGAGACTGAGGTCATCACGGCAGTTGGTATTGTACAGCCGGATGGCTGTTGGTACAAAGGAGCGCTTGAAGCTTGAAGCGCTCCTTTGAACACCTCGGAAGGATGAGGCGGTAACTAAAGGAGCTTCTTAACCCATTCATCTCCTCATAGAGGGGATGAGATGGGTTCTCCAGTATCTTCCTAATCTTGGACCTCATCCTCCCCTCAGCCAACTCCTCCAGGCTGTCACTCCTACAACAGAGCCCGCCTTCCTGACCAGTTTGTTGAGCCTGTTTGCATCACCAGCCTTAATGCCGCCTCCCCAACACACAACTGCAAACAAAAGTACACTGGCCACCACTGAATCATAAAACATGCGTAGCAGCCTGCTACATACATCAAATGACCTAAGTCTCCTCAGGAAGTACATCCTGCTCTGTCCCTTCCTGTAGAGGGCATCACTGTTGTCCGACCAGTCCAACCTGTTGTTGAGATGCACCCCCAGGAACTTGTACGACTCCACCACACCAACCTCCTCACCCAGGATGGTGATAGGTGTAGGGGGCTTCTGGTTCCGGCGGAGGTCGACTACCAGCTCTCTCGTCTTGCTGATGTTTAGCTGCAGGTGGTTGTTGTTACACCAGACAACGAATCTCTCCACCAGAGTCCTATACTCATCTTCATTGTCCCCAGTGATGCAGCCGACGATGGAAGAGTCGTCTGAGAACTTCTGAAGATGAGTAGGTCCAGAATTAAATCTGAAGTCAGAGGTGTAGACGGTGAAGAGAAAGGGAGACAGAACAGTTCCCTGAGGAGCACCCGTGTTACTCTCCAGTACCTGTGACTGGCAGTGCTGGAGCCGAACAAACTGCGGTCTGCTGGTGAGATAGTCCACAATCCAACATACCATGGCACAGTCCAACTGCATTGCTGTGAGCTTCTCTGCAAGCAGGAGAGGCCGAATGGTATTGAATGCACTGGAAAAGTCAAAGAACATGATCCTCACAGTGCACCCTGGCCTCTCCAGGTGAGAGTAAGCCTTGTGCAGATATATATAAATAAATATAAATAAATAAACAAACAAACAAATAAACAAACAAATAAATAAATAAATATATTATATATTATATTTTAAATACATATATATATGTATATATATATGTAAATATAGTACTATATAAATATAGTACTTTTACTACATACTGTACATGATGCTGCTAAATAAGCATTGTGTACTTATGCAAGTACTTAAGTACATAATGCAAGAACAGAAACATCCATAACTCTTGGTACAAAAACCCAAACAGTTTATCAGAAGAAATGTCAAGTGAGGTTTGTGTTTAAACCGTGCTTTGGCTCCCTCTACTGGCTCTGCACCTTTAACTACTGAACACACACACGCACACACACACACACACACACACACACACACACACACACACACACACACACACATGTACAAATAGCTATGTGCACACTAAAAAATACTGGGTCAAGTTAGTAACCCAGTTTCAGGGTATGTGGGATTTGGGTCTTTCAATTGGGTTGTTTTCTGATGCGGAAGGAATAATGACTCACATATTGGTTTATATAGCAAACCTCATAGACCCAATACACAGGTGGCTGGTTTGTTTTGACCCCCCCACCCCCCCCGAGGTCATTATTCCCGCCGTAGCCCTCCGCCCCCTTTGTTCGTGAACCGCCCCTGTATTGGCTGGGCTGTTAATTTGCACTATTTAGTGTTTAAATGTGACGTTTGTAGAGTTGAACTGTATTGTTTTTTCACTAGTAATGTTAACTTTTACCTGGTAACTTTGTCTACAAAGATAGTTAACGGAATTGTATCCTATTCCGGACAGTCTTTTGCTAACATTCTACTAAAATCCCACTTTAACTACTAATATAAATGATCGTGTGATGTTTTCAGTTAATTTAATGGTGTAAAACTAAAGTCTACCTCCTTACCTTTCTATCTTCATATCGTATTAATCATTTACTTTATCTTTGTCTCTACGAGAGTCGGCAAAAGGATGCTAACGCCGGTGAATTAGCCGTGCGCCACCCTTGGCCTACCTCGGACAAACCCTATTTTCTTGCTGTAAACACCATGGATGTATTAAACACTGGGCGCTGCTGGCTTTTCCGGGATATGACGCTGTTCTTGTGTCTCCCAATGTAACATCAATGCTGTCAACACATCCAGTACCGTATTTCCGTTCCTTCACAATAAGATATCACGCTTCAACACCTCCAAATCATGCAATATAAGCTCCTTAATTTACATTTTGAGTGTATACCACCACCTGCTGGATGTTTTGTTAAACTCTATTCTCATTTCAATCACTTGCAAAATACCAACTGATGCATGACATTTTGCAATTATGCACAAATAAGTGTATAGAACAATTACTATCATTACACAAAGTGCAGAGTAAGAGTTATAGTTGAACTACAAACATAAGTATTCATGATTGAAATGGTGCATTGTTTTTAATCAAAAGACAAACGACTAGAGCAAATGATTGAAAAGAGGATGAAACAAATTTATTTAAAAGAAACACAAAAGACAAAAATAAAATAAAACGTGTAAAAAAATGAAAATAAATAAATAAAATATCTGGACACACATTACATTTAAAATAATCATCCTCATCCAGCTCCTCGTCCCAGCCTGCACACACGGTGTGAAACCACGTGTTGTCACACTGGACCCACAACACCAATCCCTCCGAACCCTCCGGAGGGTCAGGTTCCTGCACCGGCCACACCACCAAACCGTCTGCTCCATCTCTTCGGTGGTGTGACCTACTCACAGAAAAAAACTATATAGATGTAAGAAAATTGTCTGATCTCATGGGCTGGCATGCAAAGACTGTTAACATTAAGTAAACTACCGGTGGATGTCGTGGGTCCAGCAGACGAGGACGAGGAGCTGGATGACGAGGGTCTGGTCCGGTCTTGAGAGGCTGTATAAATAAGAGACAAAGCCTTACATGTTTTGCTTACTCTGCATCATGGCTAATGTCACCAACATGTTAAGATGTTGCTTTCTGTTTTACAGATTATATAAAGCATTTACAGTGGGGGAGGGAGAGGAAGGAGCTTGGGAACCTCGGAGGCCAAATCTTGATGTTGAAGGCTCTAAAAGAATAATCATATTTTATTATTACAACATTAAAATACATACTCCTAATAATGTCTATGCATCACAATAGAAAATAAATGTTGATATTTACATTAATTCAAATGTAAAATAGGTATGCTTTACCAGAGACTTGCTGACCAGGAGATGGGGGAAGGTGGTGATGTCCCTCAGCAGGCAGGCTCGCTGGTGATGGTGTGTTGGTGGTGGCAGGCAGCCGGGGACCGTGGGAGGCACAAGAGGGGGCAGAGGGGGCTGAGGGACCGGCGGTGGAAAGGCCGGAGCTGGTGGCTGGAGCAGCCCCGAGGGGCAGTGTTCTTCTGCGGCTGGGACGGGAGCCGCCAGGCAGGGTGGAGGAAGTGGCTGCCGGGCTAGTGTGTTCGGCCCGCTGCTGCTCTCTTCTGGCCAGAGCTTGGGCCGCCCGCCTTGCACCACGATCCTCCGCCTCCTCGATGACGTCGGACATCTCCTGGGCCGTCAGTATCCTGGCCTTGGTGGTGTTCCTCAAGATACATATAACATGTTCTTTCACAAAGTAATGTAATTACAGATTAAACAGGTGATATGAAAAATTAATTTTATGTCATGCATGTAGAAGGGTACAGGTAGTAAATAGTGACTGTAAGCAACACAACACATTTCTGTTTCACAGTCAAACTTTATTTGAGTAGACAGATGACAATATTAATTATACACAGTATTTTGAACGTGAACAGATAACCTGCAGCTTTGACAAACATTTCGAAGCATAAATATGGCAATAACTGTCTGACAAGTAAAACCGTTTTATGTGAAACAATCTAAGTTACTCTGATACATGGACTCAGTACCCTATAACGTTCTCCTAGTAGCTGCTAATACTGTGTTTACTGAGCAGTTTTTATATGTAAGATCAGTAATTCCACCTTCAGTTATGTTGACACTACAGAATAAAGTCTGGTCCAGCATGGTAAACTACAGTAAGTGTAACGTTAACCGGTCTGTAGTCATGGTAACACAGAGACAGCTCCTACAGTAAATAATATACCATTACTCTGATTACTTTCCTACTTTTATCAGGTGTCTTTTACCAGAAATAATGAACTGACTACTGTTTCACATCTTCTATTTTCCATCCTGATGTTCGCTGTGTTTTCACACCGTTACATGTAGCTACATGCTAACATGTTACCTCTGTATCTCCCATGTAAACAGAACTATCTGCTCAAAGCAAATGTTTTCTTCTTCAAATGGGTTGATTCTGTCGGTCCTTTCTCACAAATGGACCTGTAAAGACAGACGTAAAACAGAGTTTATGTTTACGGTTTACAGAGTTTATGCATAACGTAAATACTGAGCTAACGTTACAGAGCTAAAAATAGCATATTTACCAGAGCAGAACCGTCAGGAAAACCCGGAATCTTGGCCGCAGATGTTGTTAATTTCTCGCCGACTTCGGATCAGATTCCTCCGGGAACGTGCGCTGTGTGAAGTTTCTGGTTTATAAACTTTTAATTAGTTTATTTTTAACTTTACAAACGCGGATAAACTCAGTGAATCTCTCTTCCTGCTGCTCCGGCTGCAGTGCGGGGAGGGCAGTGACGCTGTGTTGAAGCCGTTTGATTGACAGCAGAGACCCGGAAACGCTGACCAATCAGAGCAGACTGGGAGGAGACAGGCTCTGAATCAGAGTTTTTCTGACAGAGGCTGAAAGACGCTTCATGCAGTTCGACACTAAGAAAAAAATAGAGGGTTTTTTGAATTACAGCATGTAAACATGTTCTAGTAGAACATTAACATACACATATGAACCTGGAAATGAGCATAATATGAGACCTTTAAAAGACATGGAAAAGTGCATTTTGCATAATAGGTGACCTTTAAAGTTAGACGTTAGCTAGTTAGCCTTAATTGGCTTAATGTTGCTAACACATTTTAGCTAGCCTTCAACTCGACGTTAGCCCTGTGTAATTCGGTATTTTAAGACACAAAACAGGCTGGAGTGTATGTTAAACAACAGTATAAAGTTATTCTAAAATGCTACTTATGCTGAAATGCTCAAATTTAATCTAATAAGTGATTAAGAGAAACTTACCGGAGTCTTTCGAGGAGCACAAAATGGCGTAGTGAAAATCGTGGTCTGTTTGAAAGAAGTAGGAGGTGGGCGGAGCTTTCCAGAGTACAGAGTACTTTCCAGAATACACCAGTCCTGTAACTCTGAACACTTTCACCAACACTGGGGGGGATCTTACTCTAGCTGTTGTTGTAATAACTCTGAAAGAGTCCATGAACTTTGACACTGTATATTTTACACTGAACATTTTAACTCTTAATATGTTCACCAACACTGGGGGGTATGTTACTCTAGCTGTTGTTGTAATAACTCTTGTTGTTTTTGTAATAACTCTGAAAGAGTTAATGTACTTTGACAAGGCATATTTAACACTGGAGAATTTACTGTGTACCAATGAAAAACATCGTTACTACTGGATGAAGAATTTTAAATACATTTTTAAATTTAGTTGTCAATATGCCATTTCGAATGTTCACTCATATTCTTTCATGTAATGTGATGTCATCATCCTTTAATGATGTCACATCAAAAAGTGAGCCCACAGTGCATCAAAACGTTATAGTGTAAACAGTACTGTACACAGCTACTGCAAATTCTCTCTAAATAAAGCTCCAATGTTCATGAAAATAAATGCCAAAATTTCAAGGTCATGGTAGATGTAGGGAGGCAAATTTCAGAATTTTATCTCAAAAACAATTTTTGACAGTATTTTGAATTCTATCCTCATGTGAACTATTGCAGTCAATGGAAATCAAGCATTTTTAGACATCAATTTGTCCCTTATTGAGCAATCAATCTTCATTAAAACATCCCTGTATTGTCTAGATGAAGTACACAAATTCTCAGAATTAGTTTGAAATCTGCTTGTGCAGCGGTGGTGATTGCCTCAGTCATAGTGTGATGTCATAGTGTGATGTCATAGTGTGAAGTGGTAGTTTTGCCCAGGCATTAAGCTCACTAAGATAGTGACCTGTTCTTGATGTCTGAGGTTGTGAGTTCGAGACCTGATCGAGGCAGAATGAACATGCTAATGCCTTAAAGGATTAATGATGATGGACTGTTCTGTGCCTCTCATTTGTCTTCCTCCTCTTCTTCGTCCTTTTTCTTCTTCGTCCTCAAAATGCCCGGTCCCGACCCACAGCTGTTTACTACTATAAATTACTACTATTATTATTGTTGTTATTATTTTTAGTAGTAGTAGTAGTAGTAGTATTGTTATTAATAATGATGATTATAATATGATTATCCTGACAAATTCATAGCAGAAACATACTGTGTTTAAAAGCACTATTTATTATAGCACAAATGTCACATTTAATCACTTTATTTCTCCATTCACAACATGTCTTACTAAAAGGCTGGAAAAGGGTATTCAATATAGGCTCTATATACCTCCACAAATACACTATGAACTGTGCTTATCTTTGACCTGTTAAAATCTATTATTGCTTGGTATTCTTCCTCACGTGGGGAAAGTGCGACCATATTAAATAAATAATATTAAATTTAAATAGTGCATAAATAGTACTATTTAAATAGTTCATTTTTTTTCTTGCATACAGCCAGTTTTCAGGCTTTCTATTTTAAAAATAATGCTTCCTGTGGCAGATTTCTTCAGTGATACTGTAGGTTGCTATGGTGATCAGGGGAAACATATATGTAAATACATAATAATTGTGATGAACTATCACGATCTAGTCGCTGTAATTAGAGCTTCAAAACAGTCAAACAGATTATTTCCTTGAACCGCTGACCATGCATGGAGGCCAGAACACATTTGACCTTATTCTTTATTGGTTGACCTCCAAAACAATCTGAGACATATAATACAGTACATCATGTGATCATTAAGCCGGGGTAGCAGCGACTTCTTTGATTTTGAATAAGTGAAGAATATCAGCCTCAACAAGTTTCATCTTCAGAGTGTGAAGGGTCGTCCTGAACTCAAACTGAACTCACGAGTTACGATCAGCTCTGCTCTTCTGGTCAGATGTGCAGTTTCCTCTCCATCTTTTAATCAGCTCATCAGGCTTCGTGTGGTTTCTCTCTTAACGTCAGCGTCAGTGGATTTACTAACAGGAAGCTGCCAGTGATAATCATATACTGACATCCTGCACCCTGGTGATGTTTTTAACATCAGTAAATGTCAGGTACCGCAGTAACATTAACTTACTGGAACTGAACTGTGTTCCAGCAAAAGTGTGACGTGTTTCTACCATTTGGGAAGCCTGAAGGGGAAAATATTCAAATTATAACTTAATCCCATTTAAAAGTGTGATTTAGTTTCTTTTCACTGGTTTTCAGAATTAATTTTAAAATCAGGTCCAGCATTTCAGTGACTGTTTAAATTGACTATATCAAATACTCAATACTCAAGAAATGTTTCTAATGTGTAACTATTAACTATTAATAGTAAAACTATTAATACCGCACAGTAAAAGTCCTGTATTCAAATGATTACTTCAAGTGAAGAGTGAAAGAGAGGCATTATCAGCACAATGTACTGAAATTTACGCCTGTTCAAAGTGGAGCTTTCAATTCTAAAATAATGCTGAAAAGTTGAGTAATTAATAATAATGCATTTTATTTTAATTTTTATATATTGCAACGTCCTGCCAACAATGAGTGATTTTCTTGTCAGCAGACTTTTCCCAGTAACCAAGAGGTGGCCGAAGAGAAAAGAATCAATCTAGTTCCACTCAGTCGATGCAAGCTTCATTTATTGTGATACATTTTAAAAAGCTCATTATTTAACAGTTCAGAAACATAAACAACACACTTTGTTTGTATTTTGGTTTTAGTGGCTTCGAAGTCATCGAATACTAACTATTTACACATTAAGTAGATTATTTTAGCTTTTAAATTCTTCATAGATTTCTCTGAAAACTCAGTGGTATTAAAATTATGTCTGACAATAATTTTAAGCAAAAGACACGAACCACAGACAGTAAAAGCATCAAAGTATTCCTCATGGTTAATGTAATGTGGTTCCTTCAAAACATTAACAACAATATACTTATCATTAGCTTTCTTAATTGATAGAACCTCGCTCTTGTTTTCATCATGCAAAGAATATAATAATGAAAAACATAGACTTTATGTACTGTGACAGTACTTGTTAATCATGAATAAGGCATGCTGACACTTTACTCTAGCCCTCGTCACTTAACTGTTGTATTCATCACTCTTATAGAGGAACACAGTTTTTCTTTGCCTGGCTCTGCAGATTATATGATGCTGCAACAGTTCACTCAGCAGATTATATATAATACAACAAAATGTCACATTGACCTCACTGCATCATCTTTATAATCAATTACAGAACGCTGCTCTGATTTGACTGTTGTGTGAGAGCTGAGCGTCCATCTGGATGATCCTACTCTGTCTCCTGGAGTCCTGCCTCTTCACCCAGCAAGTCTCCAGCACCACCGAGGTAATCCAGCTCCATGTTGTCCTCTCGTCTTGGTTTCTGTCCTCTGGTGGCCTAGAGAGACATGACAGAAAATGTCTTTAAGTCACAGAATACCTGCTCTTCTCTAAATACATATAGTACTCACCTCTACCCCCCAATTCTGTAGGGGACCCAGAAATATAGTTGCAGAATGTTTGGTACGGCATGCTTGTTTCAGTTCAGCACGTCCTATTAAATAATGAGTCTTAACAGTCTAATACAGTCTAATTACAGTCTATGCTTTGGAGCTTGTGGATCTTAAATTCAAAGCATGAGTGATTGTTAGCTACCATATATTCTCAAATAAAATCCGGTAAAACATTGAAATTAGCTGCACAAATGGTAAATTCAGTATAATGTGTGTATATATATATATATATATATATATATATATATATATATATATATATATATATATTTCCATAACATATATTTCCATAACATATATTTCCAGAGCACTAATTTGATCATAACAACAACAGAGTAATTTGATTCTCGCCACTCTGCTGCCCTCAGATTCTCTTTTTAACAGAAATGCTGTTTTTATTCACTTCCAATCGCCATTATTTTGCCTTTTTTGTTCTGTCGTGTTACGCTATCATCAGTGAAAAAAGCAACATTCTCTGCAGATGTTTCAAATTAAAAGCATACCAGGAAAGAGAGGGATGAGCCACTGGAAGGCTTTTAATGTGAAAGTGTCGGAAGTGTTGAGTTTGATACGTAGCATGTAGCTTTTGTTTTCCCCGCAGTACCAAACACATACCAAGCTGGGATCCCAAAGTACACTAAACACTGAATGTTGGATATTACATCCCTACAGTCCTAACATTGATGTGTAAAGTACCTTGCAGTAGCAATACAGGGCAACATTGGATCCCACCATCAGCACCAGGAGGACAAGGAGGACAACCAGTCTGATGATCAGATGTGTTACAGAGACTGGAACAGATTCACAATGTTGCTATGAAACTTGTTTTTGCTAACTTTTAGTGGTTGAATTCCTCACAAAGCTGCACTTCTTATCCTCTGTCTGGTATTTAAAGAGTCCTGGGTAAACTGCTGTCTCATGCATGTAAACAGTTGGCACCTCATGACGTTTTATCTGATTCAGATGAATAATACTTTAAAGCCTGCGTGCGTTGTCAATGTCACATTTCCCTGTTTGACTCAGATTCTCTATGAAGTTACCTGAGACAGTGAGATGGAGCGGCTGGCTCTCAGATGAGAAGTTACGCGAGAAAACATAGAGGTGATAAACGCAGCGGTACTCCCCTCGGTGGGTGGGGTCTGCAGCAGAGAACAGGAAGTGGGCAGAGTGATTGACAGCTGGCAGGGTGTAGTTCTGTGATGTAGCTGAGGTGGTCAGAATAAGCTGGAAGGAGCCTCCTGGGTACTCTGGCAGGATGGAGCAGCTGATGGTGAAGTTGGAGCCCATGAGCACCTGAAGCCCCTGCCAATTGGCCTCAGAAACCCCGTCAACATTGGTAGTGAAGGAGATGATTGGCTGAGCCAGAAAACCTGTTAACACAGAGGAAGATGAAACATGAATCATCTTTATTTGTTTTGTCAAAGTGATGAAAACTGAGCACAGTAAGATGACAGGATTTATTTATTAGCAGGAGCCATGGGAAATGGAGGACTCTTGGATTTATATTTAATATGGAGGACTGAGTCAGCAACTGCTCATTGAAAAAGTTAAGGATGGTCACTGTTCAGGGTTACCTGAGCAGATCACCTCCACGTTGATGGAGCCTCCCTTGTTACTAGGTAGCTCTAAACACTCCCGTAGCATCAAATGAGACTCAACACAAGTAGGCCGGATCCACCACACAGGCTTCCATGAAGAAATGTCGCTTATGTCTAGAATGTTCACACATATTTGTTCATGTATTACAGTGATGTCATCATCCTTTAATGATGTCACATTCTGGAACGTTAGGCTAGTTAGGGTAGACACCTCAAGTGTGCTGTTACAATACACTCACACTTGAAAATCTCTACTCAGTTGAATATTTGCAACTTACTTATTTGTTTTTCAAAATAATGCTTCATTTAAAGAATATGGTTGGTTTTAATCTGTATTTATTTATTCTTTAACTTTTAAAAAAAAAAAAAAAATCTCAAAATTGTAATGAAACTGAACTGATTTCCAAATTTCTACCTATGAAAAACATCTTTACTACTGGATGAAGAATTTTAAAAACGTTTTTAAATTTAGTTGTCAATATGCCATTTCGAATGTTCACTCATATTCTTTCATGTTTTGTGATGTCATCATCCTTCAATGATGTCACATTCTGGAAAGTTTATTTAGAATCTTCAAACATGTTCTTTCATGTAATACAGTGATGTCATCATCATTTAATGATGTCACATTCTGGAAAGTTTATTTAGAATCTTCAAACATATTCTTTCATGTTTTGTGATGTCATCATCCTTCAATGATGTCACATTCTGGAAAATTTATTTAGAGTCTTCAAACATATTCTTTCATGCATTACAGTGATGTCATCATCCTTCAATGATGTCACATACTGGAACGTTAGGCTAGTTAGGGTAGACACCTCAAGTGTGCTGTTACAATACACTCACACTTGACAATCTCTTCTCAGTTTAATATTTGCAACTTACTTATTTGTTTTTCAAAATAATGCTTCATTTAAAGAATATGGTTGGTTTTAATCTGTATTTATTTATTTTTTAACTAAAAAAAAAAAAAAAAGAAAATCTCATAAAATTGTAATGAAACCGAACTGAGTTCCAAATTTCTACCTATGAACAAAATCTTTACTACTGGATGAAGAATTTTAAAAACGTTTTTAAATTTAGTTGTCAATATGCCATTTTGAATTTTCACTCATATTCTTTCATGTAATAAATTGATGTCATCATCCTTTAATGATGTCACATTCTGGAAAGTTTATTTAGAATGTTCATACATATTCTTTCATGAATATTGATGTCATCATCCTTTAATGATGTCACATACTGGAAAGTGTATTTTGAACGTTCACTCATATTCTTTCATGTATTACAGTGATGTCATCATCCTTCAATGATTTCTCATTCTTGAAAGTTTATTTAGAATCTTCAAACATATTCTTTCAAGTATTGTGATGTCATCATCCTTTAATGATGTCACATACTGGAACGTTAGGCTAGTTAGGGTAGACACCTCAAGTGTGCTGTTACAATACACTCACACTTGACAATCTCTACTCCGTTTAATATTTGCAAATTACTAATTTGTTTTTCAAAATAATTCTTCATTTAAAGAATATGGTTGGTTTTAATGTTATTATTTATTTTTTAACTAAAAAAAAAAAAAAAGAAAATCCCATAAAATTGTTATGAAACTTTACTGATTTCGAAATTTCTACCTATGAAAAATATCTTTACTACTGGATGAAGTATTTTAAAAACGTTTTTAAATTTAGTTGTCAATATGCCATTTCGAATGTTCACTCATATTCTTTCATGTAATACAGTGATGTCATCATCCTTTAATGATGTCACATTCTGGAAAGTTTATTTAGAATGTTCACTCATATTCTTTCATGTATTGTGATGTCATCATCCTTTAATGATGTCACATTCTGCAATGTTAGGCTAGTTAGGGTAGACACCTCAAGTGTGCTGTTACAATACACTCACACTTGACAATCTCTACTCCGTTGAATATTTGCAACTCACTTTTTTTTTTTTCAAAATAATGCTTCATTTAAAGAATATGGTTGGTTTTAATCATCTGTATTTATTTATTCTTTAACTTTAAAAAAAAAAAAAAAAAAATTCATAAAATTGTAATGAAACTGTACTGTGTTCCAAATTTCTACCTTTGAATTTATATCTTTACGACTGGATGGAGAATTTTAAATACATTTTTAAATTTAGTTGTCAATATGCCATTTCGAATGTTCACTCATATTCTTTCATGTAATACAGTGATGTCATCATCCTTTAATGATGTCACATTCTGGAAAGTTTATTTAGAATGTTCATACATATTCTTTCATGAATATCATCATCCTTTAATGATGTCACATACTAGAAAGTTTATTTAGAATGTTCACTCATATTCTTTAATGTATTGTGATGTCATCATCCTTCAATGATGTAACATTCTGGAAAGTTTATTTAGAATCTTCAAACATATTCTTTCATGTATTGTGATGTCATCATCCTTCAATGATGTCACATTCTGGAAAGTTTACTTTGAACATTCACTCATATTCTTTTATGTATTACAGTGATGTCATCATCATTCAATGATGTCAATTTCTTGAAAGTTTATTTAGAATCTTCAAACATATTCTTTCATGAATATTGATGTCATCATCCTTTAATGATGTCACATACTGGAAAGTTTATTTAGAATGTTCACTAATATTCTTTCATGTATTGTGATGTCATCATCCTTCAATGATGTCACATTCTGGAAAGTTTATTTAGAATCTTCAAACATATTCTTTCATGAATTGTGATGTCATCATCCTTCAATGATGTCACATACTGGAACGTTAGGCTAGTTAGTGTAGACACCTCAAGTGTGCTGTTACAATACACTCACACTTGACAATCTCTACTCAGTTGAATATTTACAAATTACTAATTTGTTTTTCAAAATAATTCTTCATTTAAAGAATATGGTTGGTTTTAATCTGTTATTATTTATTTTTTAACTAAAAAAAAAAAAAAGAAAATCCCATAAAATTGTTATGAAACTTTACTGATTTCGAAATTTCTACCTATGAAAAACATCTTTACTACTGGATGAAGTATTTTAAAAACGTTTTTAAATTTAGTTGTCAATATGCCATTTCGAATGTTCACTCATATTCTTTCATGTAATGCAGTGATGTCATCATCCTCTAATGATGTCAATTTCTTGAAAGATTATTTAGAATCTTCAAACATATTCTTTCATGTATTGTGATGTCATCATCCTTTAATGATGTCACATTCTGGAAAGTTTATTTAGAATCTTCAAACATATTCTTTCATGAATTGTGATGTCATCATCCTTCAATGATGTCACATACTGGAACATTAGGCTAGTTAGGGTAGACACCTCAAGTGTGCTGTTACAATACACTCACACTTGACAATCTCTACTCAGTTGAATATTTACAAATTACTAATTTGTTTTTCAAAATAATTCTTCATTTAAAGAATATGGTTGGTTTTAATCATCTGTATTTATTTATTCTTTAACTTTAAAAAAAAAAAAAAAAAAAAATCATAAAATTGTAATGAAACTGAACTGTGTTCCAAATTTCTACCTTTGAAAAATATCTTTACGACTGGATGGAGAATTTTAAATACATTTTTAAATTTAGTTGTCAATATGCCATTTCGAATGTTCACTCATATTCTTTCATGTAATACAGTGATGTCATCATCCTTTAATGATGGCACATTCTGGAAAGTTTATTTAGAATGTTCATACATATTCTTTCATGAATATTGATGTCATCATCCTTTAATGATGTCACATACTGGAACGTTTATTTAGAATCTTCAAACATATTCTTTCATGTATTACAGTGATGTCATCATCCTTCAATGATGTCAATTTCTTGAAAGTTTATTTAGAATCTTCAAACATATTCTTTCATGTATTGTGATGTCATCATTCTTTAATGATGTCACATTCTGGAAAGTTTATTTAGAATCTTCAAACATATTCTTTCATGTATTACAGTGATGTCATCATCCTTCAATGATGTCAATTTCTTGAAAGTTTATTTAGAATCTTCAAACATATTCTTTCATGAATTGTGATGTCATCATCCTTTAATGATGTCACGTACTGGAAAGTTTATTGAGAATGTTCATACATATTCTTTCATGAATATTGATGTCATCATCCTTTAATGATGTCACATACTGGAAAGTTTATTTAGAATGTTCACTCGTATTCTTTCATGTATGGTGATGTCATCATCCTTCAATGATGTCACATTCTGGAAAGTTTATTTAGAATCTTCAAAAATATTCTTTCATGTATTACAGTGATGTCATCATCCTTCAATGATGTCAATTTCTTGAAAGTTTATTTAGAATCTTCAAACATATTCTTTCATGAATTGTGATGTCATCATCCTTTAATGATGTCACGTACTGGAAAGTTTATTGAGAATGTTCATACATATTCTTTCATGAATATTGATGTCATCATCCTTTAATGATGTCACATACTGGAAAGTTTATTTAGAATGTTCACTCATATTCTTTCATGTATTGTGATGTCATCATCCTTCAATGATGTCACATTCTGGAAAGTTTATTTAGAATCTTCAAACATATTCTTTCATGTATTGTGATTGCATCATCCTTTAATGATGTCACATTCTGGAAAGTTTATTTAGAATCTTCAAACATATTCTTTCATGAATTGTGATGTCATCATCCTTCAATGATGTCACATACTGGAACGTTAGGCTAGTTAGGGTAGACACCTCAAGTGTGCTGTTACAATACACTCACACTTGACAATCTCTACTCAGTTGAATATTTGCAAATTACTAATTTGTTTTTCAAAATAATTCTTCATTTAAAGAATATGGTTGGTTTTAATCTGTATTTATTTATTCTTTAACTAAAAAAAAAAAAAAAAAAATCCATAAAATTGTTATGAAACTGAACTGTGTTCCAAATTTCTACCTTTGAAAAACATCTTTACGACTGGATGGAGAATTTTAAATACGTTTTTAAATTTAGTTGTCAATATGCCATTTCGAATGTTCACTCATATTCTTTCATGTAATGCAGTGATGTCATCATCCTCTAATGATGTCAATTCTGGAAAGTTAATTTAGAATCTTCAAACATATTCTTTCAAGTATTGTGATGTCATCATCCTTTAATGATGTCACATTCTGGAAAGTTTATTTAGAATCTTCAAACATATTCTTTCATGAATTGTGATGTCATCATCCTTCAATGATGTCACATACTGGAACATTAGGCTAGTTAGGGTAGACACCTCAAGTGTGCTGTTACAATACACTCACACTTGACAATCTCTACTCAGTTGAATATTTACAAATTACTAATTTGTTTTTCAAAATAATTCTTCATTTAAAGAATATGGTTGGTTTTAATCATCTGTATTTATTTATTCTTTAACTTTAAAAAAAAAAAAAAAAAAAAATCATAAAATTGTAATGAAACTGAACTGTGTTCCAAATTTCTACCTTTGAAAAATATCTTTACGACTGGATGGAGAATTTTAAATACATTTTTAAATTTAGTTGTCAATATGCCATTTCGAATGTTCACTCATATTCTTTCATGTAATACAGTGATGTCATCATCCTTTAATGATGGCACATTCTGGAAAGTTTATTTAGAATGTTCATACATATTCTTTCATGAATATTGATGTCATCATCCTTTAATGATGTCACATACTGGAACGTTTATTTAGAATCTTCAAACATATTCTTTCATGTATTACAGTGATGTCATCATCCTTCAATGATGTCAATTTCTTGAAAGTTTATTTAGAATCTTCAAACATATTCTTTCATGTATTGTGATGTCATCATTCTTTAATGATGTCACATTCTGGAAAGTTTATTTAGAATCTTCAAACATATTCTTTCATGTATTACAGTGATGTCATCATCCTTCAATGATGTCAATTTCTTGAAAGTTTATTTAGAATCTTCAAACATATTCTTTCATGAATTGTGATGTCATCATCCTTTAATGATGTCACGTACTGGAAAGTTTATTGAGAATGTTCATACATATTCTTTCATGAATATTGATGTCATCATCCTTTAATGATGTCACATACTGGAAAGTTTATTTAGAATGTTCACTCATATTCTTTCATGTATGGTGATGTCATCATCCTTCAATGATGTCACATTCTGGAAAGTTTATTTAGAATCTTCAAAAATATTCTTTCATGTATTACAGTGATGTCATCATCCTTCAATGATGTCAATTTCTTGAAAGTTTATTTAGAATCTTCAAACATATTCTTTCATGAATTGTGATGTCATCATCCTTTAATGATGTCACGTACTGGAAAGTTTATTGAGAATGTTCATACATATTCTTTCATGAATATTGATGTCATCATCCTTTAATGATGTCACATACTGGAAAGTTTATTTAGAATGTTCACTCATATTCTTTCATGTATTGTGATGTCATCATCCTTCAATGATGTCACATTCTGGAAAGTTTATTTAGAATCTTCAAACATATTCTTTCATGTATTGTGATTGCATCATCCTTTAATGATGTCACATTCTGGAAAGTTTATTTAGAATCTTCAAACATATTCTTTCATGAATCGTGATGTCATCATCCTTCAATGATGTCACATACTGGAACATTAGGCTAGTTAGGGTAGACACCTCAAGTGTGCTGTTACAATACACTCACACTTGACAATCTCTACTCAGTTGAATATTTACAAATTACTAATTTGTTTTTCAAAATAATTCTTCATTTAAAGAATATGGTTGGTTTTAATCATCTGTATTTATTTATTCTTTAACTTTAAAAAAAAAAAAAAAAAAAAATCATAAAATTGTAATGAAACTGAACTGTGTTCCAAATTTCTACCTTTGAAAAATATCTTTACGACTGGATGGAGAATTTTAAATACATTTTTAAATTTAGTTGTCAATATGCCATTTCGAATGTTCACTCATATTCTTTCATGTAATACAGTGATGTCATCATCCTTTAATGATGTCACATTCTGGAAAGTTAATTTAGAATCTTCAAACATATTCTTTCAAGTATTGTGATGTCATCATCCTTTAATGATGTCAGATACTGGAACGTTAGGCTAGTTAGGGTAGACACCTCAAGTGTGCTGTTACAATACACTCACACTTGACAATCTCTACTCCGTTGAATATTTGCAACTTACTTATTTTTTTTTCAAAATAATGCTTCATTTAAAGAATATGGTTGGTTTTAATCTGTATTTATTTATTCTTTAACTTTTAAAAAAAAATAAAAAATCTCAAAATTGTAATGAAACTGAACTGATTTCCAAATTTCTACCTATGAAAAACTTCTTTACTACTGGATGAAGAATTTTAAAAACGTTTTTAAATTTAGTTGTCAATATGCCATTTCGAATGTTCACTCGTATTTTTCATGCAATACAGTGATGTCATCATCCTTTAATGATGTCACATTCTGGAAAGTTTATTTAGAATCTTCAAACATATTCTTTCATGTATTACAGTGATGTCATCATCCTTCAATGATGTCAATTTCTTGAAAGTTTATTTAGAATCTTCAAACATATTCTTTCATGAATTGTGATGTCATCATCCTTTAATGATGTCACGTACTGGAAAGTTTATTGAGAATGTTCATACATATTCTTTCATGAATATTGATGTCATCATCCTTTAATGATGTCACATACTGGAAAGTTTATTGAGAATGTTCATACATATTCTTTCATGAATATTAATGTCATCATCCTTTAATGATGTCACATACTGGAAAGTTTATTTAGAATGTTCACTCATATTCTTTCATGTATGGTGATGTCATCATCCTTCAATGATGTCACATTCTGGAAAGTTTATTTAGAATCTTCAAACATATTCTTTCATGTATTGTGATGTCATCATCCTTCAATGATGTCACATACTGGAACATTAGGCTAGTTAGTGTAGACACCTCAAGTGTGCTGTTACAATACACTCACACTTGACAATCTCTACTCAGTTGAATATTTACAAATTACTAATTTGTTTTTCAAAATAATTCTTCATTTAAAGAATATGGTTGGTTTTAATCATCTGTATTTATTTATTCTTTAACTTTAAAAAAAAAAAAAAAAAAAAAATCATAAAATTGTAATGAAACTGAACTGTGTTCCAAATTTCTACCTTTGAAAAATATCTTTACGACTGGATGGAGAATTTTAAATACATTTTTAAATTTAGTTGTCAATATGCCATTTCGAATGTTCACTCATATTCTTTCATGTAATACAGTGATGTCATCATCCTTTAATGATGTCACATTCTGGAAAGTTAATTTAGAATCTTCAAACATATTCTTTCAAGTATTGTGATGTCATCATCCTTTAATGATGTCACATACTGGAACGTTAGGCTAGTTAGGGTAGACACCTCAAGTGTGCTGTTACAATACACTCACACTTGACAATCTCTACTCCGTTGAATATTTGCAACTTACTTTTTTTTTTTTCAAAATAATGCTTCATTTAAAGAATATGGTTGGTTTTAATCATCTGTATTTATTTATTCTTTAACTTTAAAAAAAAAAAAAAAAAAATTCATAAAATTGTAATGAAACTGAACTGTGTTCCAAATTTCTACCTTTGAAAAATATCTTTACGACTGGATGGAGAATTTTAAATACATTTTTAAATTTAGTTGTCAATATGCCATTTCGAATGTTCACTCATATTCTTTCATGTAATACAGTGATGTCATCATCCTTTAATGTTGTCACATTCTGGAAAGTTTATTTAGAATGTTCATACATATTCTTTCATGAATATCATCATCCTTTAATGATGTCACATACTGGAAAGTTTATTTAGAATGTTCACTCATATTCTTTAATGTATTGTGATGTCATCATCCTTCAATGATGTCACATTCTGGAAAGTTTATTTAGAATCTTCAAACATATTCTTTCATGTATTGTGATGTCATCATCCTTCAATGATGTCTCATTCTGGAAAGTTTATTTAGAATCTTCAAACATATTCTTTCATGAATTGTGATGTCATCATCCTTCAATGATGTCACATTCTGGAAAGTTTATTTAGAATCTTCAAACATATTCTTTCATGTATTGTGATTTCATCATCCTTTAATGATGTCACATTCTGGAAAGTTTATTTAGAATCTTCAAACATATTCTTTCATGAATTGTGATGTCATCATCCTTCAATGATGTCACATACTGGAACATTAGGCTAGTTAGGGTAGACACCTCAAGTGTGCTGTTACAATACACTCACACTTGACAATCTCTACTCAGTTGAATATTTACAAATTACTAATTTGTTTTTCAAAATAATTCTTCATTTAAAGAATATGGTTGGTTTTAATCATCTGTATTTATTCATTCTTTAACTTTAAAAAAAAAAAAAAAAAAAATTCATAAAATTGTAGTGAAACTGAACTGTGTTCCAAATTTCTACCTTTGAAAAATATCTTTACGACTGGATGGAGAATTTTAAACACATTTTTAAATTTAGTTGTCAATATGCCATTTCGAATGTTCACTCATATTCTTTCATGTAATACAGTGATGTCATCATCCTTTAATGATGTCACATTCTGGAAAGTTTATTTTGAACATTCACTCATATTCTTTCATGTATTACAGTGATGTCATCATCCTTCAATGATGTCAATTTCTTGAAAGTTTATTTAGAATCTTCATACATATTCTTTCATGTATTGTGATGTCATCATCCTTTAATAATGTCACATTCTGGAACGTTAGGCTAGTTAGGGTAGACACCTCAAGTGTGCTGTTACAATTAACTCACACTTGACAATCTCTACTCAGTTTAATATTTGCAACTTACTTATTTGTTTATGTAATAACCCAATTTACATCAGTTATTTTGCATTCCTCTATCATCTGAAATATGTGGGTTATTGCCAATTATTGATAAGATGCATAACTTTTATTCTGTTAAGGTGCACTGTATTGAAATGCTTTGTGCATTTGTAATAAGAATTATCATTCAACTAATTATATATCACTCTCTTCAGACAGTGGTTTAATAATTTACAGTTTATGTACGTTTTCAAGATGTTTCACACAGGCTTGTTTATTAATGACCTGGGAGGAGTTTTGATTACCTGTTGAACTCTGGGTAATTAAGAGATGGACGTTTGCTCAGCTCTGGTGAGACTGTGTTTGCTGCTCTTCGTCTCTGCTGGGCTGCTGTAGACCGAGAGACGGCCTGGCGTCACCTGCGCTTCATCGCTGCTGCGGATCGAGAGGCAGGTGATTTCCACGGACGCGGTAGGAGCCGCTTTCACTCTACAAACAAGGAGGTAACATCACTGCTGCTTTGTTTCTTCTTGAGCTCCAACATTAAACGCGCCAACGTACCTTAATGCAAGCTTGCTTAGAAAACAAACTAAAACAAAGAGTGCACTCAGGTTAACATAGATTCCCCGGGTCTTTCTGTTTGGTTTCTATTTTATTTTCATATTGTGTGGTCCTGTATTTTATGTGTGAATACCTGCATTCAGTCAATACAAGGTTGAAGCTGAGATACTGTGTGTGTTGTTATTCTCATTATTAGCTGTGTGAATGAATGAGTTACTTCATATTTTCCAAGTATATTGGTATCTAAAATAGGATCATTCCCTTAGCCTGTCATTAGATATTAAAGGGAGTGAGAGTCATAGTTTACCCTAGACTGGTTTATTTTACATTGAGATGTCTCTCTCACCATCTTGCCATGTACTGGAGTTTAAAGGGGCTTAACACTATATTGAGTACTGTGTAAAGTGTTCCTCATATCACAAGCCTTTGGTGAGGGGGTTATACACTGTTAAGTCAGTTGAAGATATAATAAATGATGGGGCTATAGCTCCTGATAAGGGGTAAAACATTATAAATATATGTTGTGTGTGTGTGTATGTGTATATATATATATATACACAATCTAATGAACATGTATACCGTGTACTAGTCTAGACAAGGGTATATTTGATCCTAAATACAATATACTTACTTTATGTTGTTGACGTCTGTATGACAATGAAGTAGAATAAATTAAATGTCAGTTTGAGCAGTTTACAAGTAAATGTTTTTACCGGTAGTTGCACGGAACTGACATTGGAGCGCATTCCATGACGAACACAAAACGGCGTTGCACGTCGTCAGTAAGGTCAGCTGGTTAAGTCGGCTCGCTGTTGGAGGGTTTTATAACCTACTTCCACTCCCCGTGAATTGGTTTGGAATGGCTCTTAATATGGCGGACCCTCCATGGGAACGCACAAACGGAGTGGAAGTGGGTAGGAAGAGGGTATAGGGGGGGTTTGGAATTGGGCAATGGTTCCTTCAAATGAAACTCGTGAGCTCGTGTTTACAACATGGGAAGTCTTCTTCTTCTTCTTTTGGAATTTGCGGCAGACATAGACGCAGCAGAGGCGCATTGCTGCCCTCCACAGGTCACTTGTATAGATCGCCATTGGCTGGATTAAATCCTCATGTAGAGTCCTGTGCGACGAAGATAGTCGATTACAGCCTTTGTTGTTTCGCTGTTCTCCGTGCTGAGTATTGATTTTAACGAGTGTTCTGTGATGCCATTTTTTGACAGTTCTGCCTCCATGAGGCTTCTTTCTGCTTGATATCTGGAACAGTCCATCAGAACATGACTCACAGTCTCTGCCTCTCCACAGATGTACTTTACATTTGGGTGCTTACCAACCAGTGCCAGCACATGATTTAGTCCACGGTGACCCAGCCTCAACCTGGTTATTGCCGTGCTATCCCTTCTTCCCATTCTTGTAAATAATGTCCACCTCAGTGTGTTGGCTGTATTGAAAACACGGGAAGTCGTGTACACGATATGCGTGGCATTCAAGTGGTTGAGTCGTGAGAACACCGCTGCTAAGCATGGCAATATTAACGTTACTGTCGGTGTCTAGAAGCCACAGAGGCTAACAATTTAGCAAGCTAGCAAGCTATATTCCATAATTCTACGGTCTGGTACCACTGACTCAGCGTTTACCATTTTAAAGACTTCTACCTAGATTTCAGAAGTGGCCGGTAAAAATGTTCAGTGACCTGCTACAGTGGCAGGTGAGGAAAAAGGTTAATTTCAGACCCTGGATCTATCAGACAAATATCATATAGCAGATGTATTCAATGAATTTAATGTCTACGGGTAAACACAGAGGTTGTGTCTGTTGCATCAAACCACTGACAGTAGCTTCAACAAGAGGCAAGAGATAAACAAAATTGTTTTCTAATCATAATGCTTAGTTTATATGTGATGAACAAACATCTTTTTCTGTCTTTAGTTACAGACGGTGCTGCTTGATCATGAAACTCCATTTGGAAATGTGTTATTTGTTGTTAAGAACTACTGTTAATCACCACAGGTCTGCCGTGGGGAACTGTGACGTCACTACTTTGGTGTGAGCGCCATCTTTGGGCCAACTTGGACTACTTCAGTTCTTCCTTCAGTCCATGAGGAGGAACCACAGAGAGATGGAAACATGATGCATCTGACTGTTGTGGGGAAAAAAACATTATTTTGATAAAGGAGACTTTGTCTGTAATTATGTGTCTTCTGCTGATATCTACTGTAGATATTTACTGCACAATCCAGCATTTCCAGAGAATCTTCAGCACTGATGCCAGAAAGGCTCAACTTTGGAGTTGGTTAGTAACTCTGAAGTTTACAACTGTCGATCAAAACCCTGTTGGTGGTTGTCATATGTGTGAGATACGAAAGTTAAACTAAATATAAATGTATTATAACCTCCGTTATAGATGGTTATGGTAACTGATGAAAACTGATAATACAGCCAAAAATAATGCAAGTTATCTATGCAGTTACACTGCTCTGACTCTAATGAGATTATGATATAAAACAAAAATGACAGTTCAGATATTTTTTGTGGAATGAAATACGGACTAATCACATTTTTTTTTAATAAATATTAGTATTACTTTTAAAATGAAATAGTATCTTTTTGCCCAGCTAAATTTAGGTAGTACAGTGGAAGCTCCTTAAGGCAACATGCCAGTGTTTCCAGTGTAATGTGTGAAACCAATCATTCAAAATTACGCTTAGATTACGCATTAGATTATTATTATTGTTTTAAAGAATTTCTGTATTATCACCATTATTTCAATATATTCAGATCATAACTAATATTATTATACTATTATTTTGTGTTACCATTTTTTATGTATATACTACTATTTGCCTGTTATTTTGATTGGTCTTATTAGTGTAGTATTGAAAATTGTACTTAGTACTGTAACTATCAATTTCCAGTCTAGTGCACCTTATACACAGGTAAGTGTCCAGAATAAACGGGACGAGAGGCTGGCAGTTCAAAGAATATATATAATTTATTTATACAATTTGCATTTTAAAAACATTCTAAAAAAAAAGGGAAAGGCAACTTAGCGGACCTAGAGCTACACAATGCAACCTTGAATAGGTACGGTGGACCGGGCACTGCACAATCACTTGATCTAGATAGCAAAATACACAGGAATCTGTCAATGGCTACAGTAAACTTTCGGACCCAACCACACAGTTAAACACAAATATGATTCCTTAAGGGAAACGTCACTGCACACTCTCAAGAACCACAAATCGTATATATATTCCACCCAGGAACTGATAGGTGGATGACACTGCAACCAACGTCAGGTTATGATTACACCAGAAGGGGTCTCTAAGCTTATCTGGAGCCCTATAACTTCCACCTGGTTCTGCTATGACTCTAACATTTCACACGCCATCAGAATTATTGCACATATGCCCGTCAACACTATTGCACTACACCCATCAACGCTATTGCACTATTCCCAGTGATAATAAAAATAATAATACTAAAAATAAACAAAGAAAACAAAAAAGAAAATAAAAAGGCCCGTTACTCTAAACAATGTGGGAAAAAACAGTGACAGTCAATACCCCACATGAAGACAGTCCTATAAAAATAAACATGAAATTAGACAACAATACATTAATTCATACACATTTTAAAAACCACATTTTCATAATTATAAAACCAATATGCTGTACCTTTAATTCATTAAGGTTATACTCGGACCCGCAGCGTGCTTACTGTTGGGACGACCAACACTAAAAGGGAAACAGGACATGCATTTAAACACATCACAATTACATTATAGTGTGGCCGTTTAATAAATATCGAAGTGCACAACTTACAATAATAATCCCCGTTCACAAAAACGGCTGCAAGCAGATAGATGGAAGCACAATGACAGTCTGCCTATACGACAACCAGTCTTCCTTCAAACTCTGTATAAGGATAAATACATTTCTGTCTTTAGCAAAGTTTTATATGTGCTCTCACGATACATGGTGTAGGTACTGTTTGTTTAACTAGTACTTCACCTACCCCAAACAAATGTTTGGCGTCCACACGCGCTGCGTCTGATCGCCTGCTTCACTTCCTTGTCTGCGGACCGGTAGTAGAGAGAGAGAGAGAGAGAGAGCGCTGGCTACCGGTGACCCTAAATAATCTTCCCTCGCTCCCCAGGGTCCTAAAGGCATCCCTGTTACATTAGTATGATATTGATAAGGTGCCTGAAAATTAACATAATAGTAATATCAGTAGCAGTGTTAGTGGAAGCCTATAGACTGAAAGCATGATCTCTAAAACAGAGGAAGACATTTCACACACATTTTTACATTGTATTATATTATATTTTATTATGTTATATTATGTTATATTATATTATATTATATTTTATAACACGGCTGTGTTGAATACTTGATTCTGATTGGTCAATCACGGCATTCTGCGGTCTGTTATTTCTGTATTACAGACCGTTGCTATGTATATCAGACCGTTGCTACGGGCGCAGCTCTGATGTCGGACTCTGGCAGACCGTTTTTGCGTCAAAATATTGATTTCTTCAGTAAGTAGCCGTGTAATAAGCGGGATAATGTTGTGAAAGAATCCCCTTCAGGGCGATGAGAGACTGCATCGCCCTGTCGGGGATTCTTTCACAACAATGACCGGCTCGCTGTACATTATCCCTTACATATTATATTATATAGGGACCTCTCTACAAGTACAGTATTAACCTTAACCAAGGAAAATAAGCCAAAGCCATACTTTACAAACGTGAGTTTTTAACAATTCCTTCTGATAAATGAATTATTTTCTATCAGGTCAGTAATTCAGTTCATGTCAGCCTACGGTACACACTCGTCTGCTGAGTGTCTAGCAGCGATTGGAGCTCAACTATCCAGATTCTAAGTAACTGGGAACAAAACTTGATGTTTCTACTCCGCGTAGATCATAAACCCTTTAATATAATAACGACTCGTTGAAATCGGTGGAGAAATGTAGTCGTTATAGTGCTTTTTATCCAGAAGAACGGCAGCTCCCCCGTTCACTAGTATAGGGTTACAGGCCGGACTTGCCCGGTCCAATATGGCGCCCACGTTGACGTATCGTCGTAACGGGCTGAAGCGTCCAATGCGGCGGATATGTATATTATGTTTATGTAAGTAACCGCGAGAACACGGATTTGCACAGAATCAGAGTGAGACCAGGACAACAGAGTCCGGCTGGCGGCGGGATAGTTGTTGCGTTAGCTGACGAGCATATTTGTCCGTTTTGAGGCGGCAGAGCTCCAGGTGAACCCGCACACACTCAGGTAAACACTTTAATAATGTTTCTTTGACCCGGAAATCAAAGTGAATATAGCGTTAGCAGGCTGGGCTAGCTCCGATGCTAACCAGCTAATTAGCCGCTGTTAGCTTCGGCCTGCTGCTGTGTGGCTAACTGCTAGCGTTAGCCTTAGTTCACTTTAATGTGTGCTCATGTTATCTGCTTGAACTTCCAGTTCCTTTGTGTTTTAGTCCAGTTTGAGAGGAGTTTCACAGCTTTTCTCAGTCGCTTTGGTTCGTTTCTAGAATCATCCTCAACATCTGTAAAACAGGAAGTGCGTTTCTCCAAACACTTGGTCCAAACCTGTAGCTGTGAACTGTGTTTTTAACCAGATCACACATATTTAGGCTTTTCTATGTGATCTTTGATCGTTTCCATGGAAACCAGAGCATTCCTTAGAGAAGAGCTGCAGCTGTTTTCACGCTAACATTTATTTATTTATTTTATTGGTTTAAAAGGACTGTGTGCACAGACATTAATTGTTTACATAGAAACAAAAAGATGGGTGCACCAGATTTAGCAGGGAAGCTAATTTCCATCTGTAGTCCTAAACACAGACACAATAGACACAATAGACACAATAGACACAATAGACACACTACATAACATCACAACAGGATCACAATATAACATCACAGTTTCAAGTAAAATCCAAAATACAATAAATACATATAACACAATAATAAATATGACAGACTTCAGTCAAGCAGCATTATCACAAATAAATACAGTAAAAATACCCCCTGCCTAATATAAAGTGTGTCATGGGGCTGGGGGGGCTGAGATGTGTTGATGTGGGACAACCTGTGTCACATCAATGTAGAATTAATCTAAACAGGTTGAATTTTGTACAAAATAAAACAGCCACAGATAAAAACATCAACAATATATATATATTATATTATATTATATTATATATAATATATTATATATTATATTCTATTATTATATATTATATATATATAAACCATAAAATATATCAAAAACACATAAAATACATTAAAAACATAAAATAAATAAAAATCATAAAATACATAAAAACATAAAATATATCAGAAACATGAAATACATCAAAATATAAAATACATAACATTTAAACCATAACATACTAAAAACATAAAATATGTAAAAACAAAAATATAAAATACATCAAAAACATGAAGATATATAAACCATAAGTCATTCACAGTGAGAGGGCCCTGCCCCCCCCCCCCCCCACATACTAAAGTAAGAGAAAGACTGATTTGATATTTAGTGCTGGCAGTCTTGGTTGTTCAGAAACCAAGATTTCAGGTTACGGGAGAAGCTTAGAAAGTCTGTTATGCTTTTCAGATTGTCGGGTAAACTGTTCCAGTCTTTAACAGTTTTCCAGGAATATGCTGATTGGGCGAATGAGGAGCTTCTCTTAGGGATATTGCAGTCACCCCTGGAAGTAGATCTTGAGGATCTGATTGTCAGTGCAGAGCGGGGCTGTACAAAGTTCTTCAATGGGGGATGGGCAGCATTGTTTATTATCTTTTGAGCCAGCCGGATGTTAAAGAATGTGATGAGGTTGTCAGAGCTTCACAGTTTATATTTGGAGAGTATGTTACAGTGGTGGTACTGGCTCGGTTTCCGATCCAGGACCTTCAGAGCTTGTCCATAGAGCGATCTTATTGGGTTTAGTACAGTTTTATTTGCCTGTGACCAACATGATATGCAATATTGAATGTAGGATAGAATCATGGCGTTTTGGTAGGTCTTGGCAGCTTCAGTTGTCAATGAGTTTCTAATGTGACGGAAATTGGCAATATTATATTTTAAAATATGACACATGTTTTTGATATGCTTTTTGAGGTCAGAGTGGAATCTAAAATGACCCCTAAGTATTTGAACTCATCAACGTTTTTTATTGCTTGCCCACCTACATAAACGTTTGGATGTACATTCTGATTTTTACGTTTAGAAAAGAACCTAGCTACAGTCTTCTCCGTATTTAAAGTTAGACATGATAAATTCAGCCACTCTGTTACTTTTTCCAATGTCGCTGATCGTTTGGCTGCAACAACGTCAGCATCTTTCCCATGTGTAAATATTACAGTGTCACCAGCATACCTCATGGTCTCCACATCATCACAGACTGTGGGGAGGTCGTTGATGTAAGTGCTGAAGAGTAGCGGGCCGAGAATTGAGCCTTGTGGCACTCCCATGTTACAGGCTCTCAATGGAGATATTTTTACCTTAATCCTGACACTTTGGAAGCGATTAGCCAGGTATGAATGTAACCATTTTAACACATTGGCAGAGAGTTTAAAATTTGACAATTTGGAGAGAAGGACAGAGTGGTTCACCGTATCAAAAGCCTTGCGAAGATCTAAAAAGACAGCCCCTACAACCCCCCCTTGTCGAGACTGGCCTTGATGAAATAACAACAGGCCGTTTCTGTGGAATAATTTTTTCTAAAGCCAAATTGCATGAGATTTAATACGTTTTTTTTGTCAAAGTGATCTGTGAGCTTCTCGGCAACAACTGTTTCACTAGCTTTGGATATGGCGGGTACTAATAGGCCTATAGTTGCTGATTTCCTGAGGGTCACCTGATTTAAAGACAGGTGTTACAATGGCCGTTTTCAATGTGGAGGGAAATAAACATTCATCAAGGGATTTATTTATCATATTCGCTATCGGCATGGCTAATACATTCTTATGTTTTTTAAGAAAAAGAGGATCGAGTCCCCAGGTATCCTTTGCTCTAGAGTTTGTCAAGGACGCAAGAATATTCTTAACCATGGCATCATTTGTATGAGTGAAGCTTAGCAGGTGGGTTTCAGGCGTCAGAGCCAATGAGATAGCGGGGGACTCGATATTAAAAAAAAAATGTTTTTGCTTAATTCAGACACAGAATCAATAAAATAATTGTTAAGACTGGTTGCGACCTCCAGACTATCCTTTAGTACAGTATGGGATCCTATGGTCATAGATTCGCTCCTGTCTTGGTCTTTACCCGAGAGTTGATCGATGCGTTTCCAGAGAGCTTCACTGTTTCCTTTAATCTGCTTTATTAGGTCTAAAAAGTAATCTGCCCTGGATTTTCTGAGCTGCCTTGTTACTTTATTCCTAAGACTTTTAAAGACCAGCCGGTCTGTATCCAGACCTGTTAAGGGGATTTTTTAAGAGCTGCATCTCTCTCTTTCATAAGGTGCCACAGCTTCTCATTAAACCATGGTAAAGGCTGTCTTCGTTTATGTTTAGCAGGCCCTACTTTGGTGAATTTGGATAGGAGCTGGCAGATGGCAGTTTGAACAGCATCACATACCTGCTCACAGTTTAACTCACTTGTTATACCATCCCAATTTATAAGTTTTAGTTAGTTTTCTAAGTGCACTAGGTCTTTCTTTGGTATGAATGAAGTTTGGATAAACCCTTTTGATTTGTTTTGGGTTCTATATCTCGATTTACAAAGTTGTCTTGACACCGATGTAAGGTTGTGGTCTGAAATGCCTGTGATTAAGTTGTAAGTCTTAGAAATACGATCACTTTTATTTGTGAATATTAGGTCCAACAGTGTTTTAGAGGATTTTGTTATTCTTGTTGGGCTGGTGATTAATTGTGTTAGTTGGAATTTATTTGATATAGTTTTTAATTTCTTGCGGCGTGTTTTGTCGAGCCAATTTAGGTTGAAGTCCCCCAATAGAAGGGTCTCTTTGTTATCACAGGCCTTCAGAACCGCAGACAAATTGTCAAAAAACACATCATTTTCATTGGGTGGCCTATATAATATAACAATATTGAAAGACATTTCAGGAGAGAGAATGACAGTAACTCCAACACATTCAAGGGTGTTTTTAGGAAGATCGATTTGTTTACATTGTATGTTGTTTTTGATATACAGTAAGACGCCCCCCCCTTTACTATGGGTACGGTCTCTCCTAAAGATATTGTATCCAGGAATATTAATGACACCTGAGGGAATTGTTGGAGTTAGCCAAGTCTCTGATAAACCTAAGTAATCAAGATTTGAATCAGACTTTTCAATTTGTTCTGTCTTAGATATGATGCTTCTGACATTAATGTGCCAACCAAAGATCCCTTTCGGTTTAACCGTGGGATCCCAGAGAACCCTAGCATGGTTTACAGTCTGCAGTAGTTTAGTCTGTTGTTGTTTTAGGATTACAAGCTTAACATCTGGTTTAAGACTACTAGTGACCGGCTTACCAGAGCGGCCTGAGTGTCTCACTGCTGGCACTGAAGACGAGGGGGCGGGGCCACTGATGTTTACATTCGAGGGGCCATGCTGGATGCCCCGCATAAATTAGCTTGTGATGCTAGGGGGAAGCTTCTGATCATACGTTACTACGTTTTGAGCCTTAGACACAGATCCACTGATTTCCACCGATGATGGGGGTCCGCTGCAACGCCAGAGTGGATGCTCTGCGTCTCCATCAGCTGCTGGACTTTGAGCCGTAGGCACGGACCTGCTGGTAATCATAGAAGTCGGGCGTTTGCTGCAACCAGGTCCCGCTGCTAGTCCGGTTAGCCGCTGGAGCACCGGAGGAGGTAGGTGTAGCATGGCTGGCCAGGTAGCTGCGTTGGCTGGGTTAGCTGGGCTTGTTGTAATTGAACCAGCTGTTGTACATCTGTAAGCTCTGGTAGCTGGGTTGATAGAAGGAGCCAGGGGAGAGCAGGCAGTGTTGCCAGGTTTATTTGCCCTCTGCTAGCATAGGTTGCTAGTTGTTTCATGGCTAGCAACGTAGCGTCCAGATGGGTCGAGCTGGCAGGTTGTGGTTCGGGATTTAATTCCACATCTCCAGCAAGGAGTAAGACGACGGCAATCTGGGCAAGACTCCGGTAGGTGTCAGATGGGTTACCTTCTTTGTTTTTAGTAAAGGGAGCTGTAGCGCGGCCATTGTTTAGCAGTCTGGTGAAGAGTAGATTTTGACTTCTCGCTGCTGGGAGGTAGATTGTGTCGCTATTTTTAGCAAGAGAGAAATATCATGTTTGGCCTATAACAAGACACGTTATTAAAGCGATGACAAGCATCAGTCGTTGAGAGAAAGTTGAGGTTTTTAGCTGCCTGGGAGGTTTAGAAAGTGTAGACGGTAGACGAGTCGCACGCCGTGTCTGCTCTGTGACGGTCATCTTGCCTTTGACCACAAAATGGTTAGTAGTGCTCTCTGTGTATTGAAGCTCCCAGCAAACCTGAGTCCTGATCCAACAGCAACAATGGTGACATGAAAACAGAATATTTGGACGCAAATCTGCACAGGTGAGTCAAAAAACCTCCTTCTGATGAACCCGACTGATCCGACTTCAACATCCCTTAAAAGTACTTTACTTAAGTAGTACTAGTACTACATTTCTCTGTGCAATCCAAGTATGTGCATCTCCACGTAGAATAAACCCCCAAATTTTCATTCATGTTTTAACCTCTATGATCTCTAAAGACTCCTGCTACATACAGTATGTGTTCATATTTTTATATATTAGATTAGATTATTGCTTGGTTATGAGGATATTTTGTATCAAAATCCAAGTACAAAACTCTTAATAAAAAATTAAGCATAATTCTTTTGAATAAAGAAAATTCCTCAATTATAAACAGCAAGTTCCTGAACTACAGAATGAATCAAAATTCTTAAATACAAAAATTGTGCCAAATTCTACTAAAATAAAATTAAATAATAGTCTTATGAAATAAGAAAATTGATTAATTATGTATTAATTAATAGATTATATTATTAAGTGAAATTATTATGAAATAACTAAAACCCTGAATTACAAATTTGTGTGAATTTGTTAAGTACAACATTAAGAAAACTCTTATGAAATAAGGAAATTCCCAAAGTACAAAATTAGGTAAATTAATTAAATACAATTAAGTAAAATTCATAGAAATTAAGTTAATTATTTAAGTGCAAAATTAAGCAAAATTCTGATGAAATAAAATTAAGTTACATTCTTATGAAATAAGTAAATTACTTGATTATGAAAATGTGCAAAATTCTTGATTACAACATTATGTTAAATTCTTATGAAATAATAAAACCCTGAATTAGAAAATTTCTGTTAATTTGTTAAGTACAACATTAAAGCTAAAGTAGGCGAGATTGGAGCAAATATGATTAAAAAAAGTTATTTTTATAAAGCGGCCGCTATATCGTGACAGTAGTACATGAAACAGGTAACCTGAGTTAAATCCTGTTCTTCTGTGTCCTCCTGTGTCCTCCGGTGCTCCTAACGGCATCTGAAGGATTTCACTTACCGGAGGAAAACAAGGTCCGCTGTCCAGCTGCAGTCTATGAGAGCCGGCTGTCAATCACTCGCCAACTCTGATCAATCGATAAATCAAATATGAATCAATATTCTGTTACTGTAATGACTATTTCTCTCCTCAGATGTTCTCAGAATCATCTTGTAGTTACTGTTTAGCTGTAAAATGAGAAAGTTTGTGATGCGGCCGCCATTGTAAAATCTGGTGAAGGAAGCCAAGTTCCGGTCACATGACCAAAGTCTCCCGTCACGTGCTAGATTTTCTAAAGCCTGAAAACAGAGACATGAGGAGGAGCAGAAGTCTATTTTTCTCTAAGAACACTTGAATTACAATATGCTGAAAGGTTATTATGGAGTTTTTGCCCAATGATGCTGAAAATATACTGCCTACTGCCATTTTAAGTAAATTCCAAAAGTACAAAATTAGGTAAATTCCTTAAATACAAATTAAGTAAAATTCATAGAAATTAAGTAAATTCTTTAAGTACATTCCTTATGTATAAAATTAAGCAAAATTCTTTTGAATAAAGAAAATTCCTCAATTATGAAAAGCAAGTTCCTGATCTACAGAATGATTCAAAATTCTTAAATTCAAAATTCCGAAAATTATTGAGTACAACAATTTGCCAAATTCTACTGAAATAAAATTCAGTAAAATTATTATGTAATAAGAAAATTCCTTAATCACAAAATTAAATAGAATTCTTAAAAAAATAAGTACTTCATCATGAAAATTTGCAAAATCCTTTATTACAACATTAAGTGAAATTCTTATGAAATAAGCAAAATCCTTCATTAGAAAAAAAGTAGTAAAAGTAAAATCCTCAATTATAAATTTGTGTAAATTTGTTAAGTACAACATTAAGAAAATTCCCAAAGTACAAAATTCGGTAAATTCCGTAAATACAAAACTATGTAAAATTCATAGAAAGTACATTCTTTACGTGAAAAATTAAGTAAACTCCTTATGTACAAAAATTAGCCAAATTCTACTGAAATAAACTTAAGTAAAATTCTTATGTAATAAGAAAATTCCCTAATTACAAAATTAAGTAAAATACTTAAATAAGTACAATAATTAATTATAAATTTGTGTAAATTTGTAAAGTACAACATTAAGAATATTCTTATGAATTAAGTAAAATCCTAAAATACAAAATTTGGTAAATTCCTTAAATACAAAAGTAAGTAAAATTCATAGAAATTAAGTACATTTTTTAATTGCAAAATTAAGTAAACTCCTTATGTACAAAAATTAGCCAAATTCTACTGAAATAAAATTAAGTAAAATTCTTATGAAATAAAAAAATAAGTACATTACTTAATTATAAAAATCATCAAAATCCTTGATTACAACATTAAGTGACATTCTAATGAAATTAGCAAAATCCTTAATTACAAAAATAAGTAGTAAAATTTAATTCCTCAATTATAAATTTTCTTTATGTACAAAATTAAGCAAAATTCTAAATGAAATGCGAAAATTCCTTAATCACACTATAAGCTGTTGGAACTCCTTTTTTAAAAAATAATTTTATGGTTATTTTTTTTTAGCTGAATGTGGTCATGCTCACAACAATAAATGAGCCATGTGAACGACAAGGGAGCGCTAAAGTGAGGTCCTAAAGTTCATATGTCACTAACAAGATGAAACTGGTGTGAAAACAGCCTCTGGTTTTTAATACTCTACTTTGTTTGCTAGCTACATGACTTTGATTCATTCATTATACAGATAGGATAGCTCTCATTTTGCCAAGGCAGTCATTTTGACCGTTTTTAAATTTTGCAAAGTAATAAGTTTGTTGAAACAAAACCATGTGACAGTAGGACCCTGACTTTTCCTAAATGTGTCTATGTTTTAATCTAACATTGTTATTTTATTAAAATGACAAAACACAAAATAGTTCTGAGTATTTCTACCTTGAGTGGCCATAACTATGAGGGGGGTGGGGAGAAGTTGAAGGAGAGTGCCACTAACGACCTCTATTTATTTCCTTGATGGTGAGAGATTAGGGCTATTCAATAAGGGGCTCACGAGTTGAAGAGCCCTAGTCTCTTGTTTTTGGGGGAAAATCTCTGGAATGTCCACCGTTCATTCATTCAATGAGCTTCATGATTGAAGAAAGTTTTCATCACATCTAGTCCACTCACACTCTCCCTCGATATCCCCACAACCCCCCCCCCCCCCCCCCTCTTGTCTCTCGTTAATGGTCGTTAAACTCTAAAGCAGTAAAAGGCAAAACAAAAATTTTTAAATGATTCTGAAACGGTCTACGCTGTAAGATTTTTATTTTTAAGGTTAAAACAAACAAAAAATATGTCATTTTTATGTCTTATTTTTTTTTATAAACTGATATTTCTTTTACAATCGAAGCTTGTCTATAATGGAGAAAAACACCTGAAAGACACTAAGCTACTGTAATAAAGTTTGCTTGTAAATAGCAGGCCGTGGGTAACCCGTTTTACCTGGTGAGAGGCTGAAAAGATGACCAGCAGTCTCTGAGTACAAATTATAAACTGTCTTTATTTCATGAACTACAATATACTATTTAAAACATGTATACTGTAGGAGATCACTATGCTATGGCTGGGTAGTACTGGGCGGCCGGGCACAAATTATGGCTTTCCCTACCTGACTGTAAATACTGTACCACTCGTTGGGAAACAGTAAACGAATAATAAGGATATATCCTAAACAAAAGAAATGAAATAGGCCTAAATTCCACCATTTGTCCTCAGATAATAGTTATTATCAGATAAGAGATAATAATATCCTTATACTTTACGGATGTTTTGAAAGCCCTTCCCTCGGATCCCTTCACATCAGTCACACAGTCAGTAAGACAAACAGATCTCAGTCAGATATTCACCTGCTAGAAAAAGTTTTTTTTAATCTCCTGTAACGATGTGTCGGAGTAAAAAAACACCACCGCCTTTAAGTCTTTATGCATGTAGCATCCCGTTGTGCGCCAAGTCTGCCTATTTAATAAATCCAAAAAACGACATTATTGTAAGATTAATGAATAACAAGTGGGAAATGTAATTTAATATCACATTTAATATAAGATTTTCAAACCGACTGATAGACATTAGTCTCAAATTAGTTTAAAATGAACCAGTGCAGCAGGCCTTATTGAAATACACTATACTTTTGTGTAAGTGCGGTTGCTTTTGGTCTGCTTCGTGGAGCCATGCATACATGCATACAGAAGACTGTAAACTTGAGGACACATCAGAAGCTTTACTGTAGATACCGCAAGCTTTTAATGACTTAATTCGAAATATAAAAACCCTCAGATACCGTTACAATGCTTCCTTCCTTCCAATCCACGGAGAAACAGCTGACAGATGTCAGGAACTATTTTAGTGAAAGCCAGCAAGTGAATATAAGCTTGAACAAACAAAAGTCTTGCGAGATTTATTCACTACAACATAACAAGACCCGAATATCTCATATTTTGGCTGAAGCTTTCAGTAAAGTTACGGAAATACGGACAGCACCACTCTGCCATTGCGGTGAAAGGGGGTCAAACTGGATACAGTATCATAAAATCCAGTGATTAAGATTCAAGCTCTCTGCTGCCATCTTGCCTCTCTAGTTATCAAGTACAGCCCAGATACATCCCCCCCTTTTACCGCCGCGACGTCACCCTGGTAACGCGGCGTTAACCTGGCAAAATGAGAGCTATCCTATCTGTATATTGTTGAATTACAAACACCAACAGATTGTCAACGTGGCAGTAGATGTGGTTCACCAACCCTGGATGTGCTCCAGATCTACAGATCCAACAGTAGGTGGCTCTGTGACATGTTTTTACTCTTATCTCAGGATTTAAGTCTTCAGTTGTCTTCAAATTTGATTGGTAACACCGACTTTAGAGGATATATATCAATGTTTCACATTTATTTAAATTTAATATATAGCATTGTTCCCGATCGGCCTGGGTCGGACTCCTGCCGGTATTCCTGCTTTCAAGTCTAGTTTTCAATGACACTTTATGTTTGTGAGGTGTTTTTAGAGATTTACATCTTCAGTAGGAACCAATCGGCTACATACGTTCTGACAGGAAGTCAGAAAGTATGAAAAGACCAACACATTGTTGGTTTTCATGTTGAGAGTAAGACAAATATAGTATATAATGTAATATAATAAATCCAGCCTTCCTGTTTAAAGGGAACATTCCTATAAAATGAGCTGCTGCTGGGTTGTGTGTTATAAATCCATCTGGATGTGAGATGAGCTCCTTGGAGGTGCTACTCTGCTCCCTGAGCTCCTTCCTCCTTCAGCTGCAGGAACACCCAGGTTATAATAATCCAGCTCAGCCTTCTCCCGTCTGCCCGGCCTCTGCCCCCTGGTGGCCTGGAGACACATGACAGCACACAGATGTGACTTCCTGCATCACTCCTCTCTCTTCACTTCAATAAACACAGACTGAGTGCTTCATGTCAGTCAGTGATCTGAACAACAGACGTGTGTCAGTACCTTACAGTAGAAGTAAAGGCCAATGTTCGCCAACAGCAGAATCAGCGGCAGGATGATCGCTCTGATGATAAAAGGCCTTAGATCTGATCAAACACATGGACAGTCATCACATCACATCACATCACATCACATCACATCACATCACATCACATCACATCACATCACATCACATCATCAGTCCAACAGCTCCCTTTAAACACAAACTGTAGTGACCTGAAATCTAAAATCACTTCTTGAATCTTCTTTATGTGAATCCAGGCTCTGAGGACGGAGACTGTTCTTTGTTGGACAGATTATAAAGTCCTCTGAGATTAATCTGTAGAAATACAACTGACGTGACTTTAGTGAGACTTTTATGTGTTTAGAACCAAACATGCTCTGTCCTACAGTAGGTTGTTTGCTTTATTTATTATTTATCCACTTTGTATAAGTTTGGTTACTGTATGACATGTGTAACACAATGACAGTATAGTCACAGTGTCATTCCAGAAACAACAACATGCATGGACTTATTATGACTGAATATGTCATAACCCTTAAAGTACTTTGCTAAAGTAGTACTAGAACTACATTTCTCTCTTTAATTAGTTGTGAGCAGACGTCCTAAATTGACGTCATCTCCGCGTAGAATAAAGCTCTAATTTTTATTCATGTTTTAATCTCTATGATCTCTGTAGGCTCCGACATAATTCATCAAACTTCTTAAATAAAAAAATAAGAATAATTATTACGAAATAAAAAAAATCCTTAATTACAAAATTAAGTACAATTCTTATGAAATAAGCAAAATCCTTCATTACAAAAGTACAAAATTAAGTAACATTTTTATGAAATAAGAAAATTCTTAAAGTACAAAATTAAGTAACATTTTTATGAAATAAGAAAATTCTTAAAGTACAAAATTAAGTAACATTTTTATGAAATAAGAAAATCCCTTCTATACAAAATAAAGTAAAATTCTTTTCAAAAAAGAAAATTCCTTAAGTAAAAAATTAAATGAAATCCCTATGAAATAAGAAAATTCCTTAATTTTAAAAATAATGAAAATCCTTCATTACAGAATGGAAGCTTCTCTGTTGTCAGCTGATCATTTTCACTCCGTTCGGATCACATTTTCCAAACCTGCATGTAAACAGTCAGCTTACCTGCGACGGTGAGAGAGATCAGACGGCTCTCAGAGAAGAAGTCATGAGAAAAAACATAGACGTGATAAACACAGCTGTAGCTTCCTTGGTGGGCGGGCTCTGCAGCAGGAAACAGGAAGTGGGCGGAGTGATTGACAGCTGGCTTGGTGTAGTTGAGTGCTGAGGTGGAGGAGGTGAAGTTGAGCTGGAAGGAGCCTCCTGGGTACTGTGGCTGGACGGAGCAGCTGATGGTGAAGGTTGAGCCCCAGAGCACGTGAAACCCCTGCTGCTGGGCCTCGGAGACCCCGTCCACGGAGGAGGACCCAGAGATGTTGGGCTGAAGCAGCAGGTCTGTAAACACAGAGAGATGATTGGCTGAGAGCTGGGGCACGTTCAGTCTGAAAACAATGTGCACTGGTTTGCTACGGTTTCCGGGTTGAACGGCGTGTTTCCTCCAAATGGTGCGTTTCCTCTCATTTGGTGGGTGTGTCAGAGGTGTTACCCAATCAGCAGCGACGTGCACAAACCCTGTCGTATTATAAAGGCAGTGCATTTGCGTAGCACAACAGAGTGTTCAATGCACCACCGTTTCCGTTTAAACGTTTTTCGATGTTTTGTTGACCCTCCGTTCAACAAAATGGACCTGATTTTGTGTCTCCTCGTCTACTCGATCCTCGATGCTCCGGCAGCTTTTTTGTTTGTACATTCAGATATAGAGGAAATATATTGTCTGACATGGTCATGAAGAATTTGGATTTGTGAAAACAGAATTCAGTTAAAATAACACAAATTAATGAAACAGAACTGTGAACAGAGACACCTGTGACGTATCAAAGAGGCGTGACAATGTGCCACACGTCATATTTAATTGATGTGGCTTTAAAATGACGGCTCCGAGGCGAGAAGGTCTCATTTTGTTAAAAGCCTGTTGCCTCAACTCCCTTACTACGGTTAGAAAGAGCCCTCGTTGGTGTTTTAACTATGTTTCTCTTATGAGTTATTGATGCAGGGAAGTTTTAATCTGTGCATATCTTTCACACTTTACCGAAATATACAAGTTAGCAAAAGCTTCTGCTGACACTGTTCAGATGCTTTGTTGAGCCGATATCCAATGGGAAGCCTTGATGAGCAACGTCATGACAACGACTCTGACTAGTCATAATGAGGTTTGATATATCTGTAACTGTTATTTAGGATAGTCAGAACTGAATTAGAGATATCTCTAACTGTCGTTTTGACTAGTCACAATGAGGTTATAGATATCTGGAATAAGAACTCTGACTAGTCACAATGTAATTAAGACTATTCAAAATGTAGTTGTCGATATCTCTAATGTTAATTCTGTATATTCAAGCTGAGCTATTAAATGTTAAAACAGCTCGTCATACAGTTCTCTACACTTTAGGATGTCATTGTCCTGGATAACTTTACAGTTCAGTCCAATGGAAACCACCGACTGTCACTGTGATGGAGGAAGGAACATACTGGAAACATTACTGTCATAGATGATGTTATAGATGATGTCACTGATGGGCTTACCTGAGCAGGTGAGATTCAGGATGTAGTAAGAGGAACTTGATAAGGCACACTCCCTCAGAGCAGATCCAGACTGAACACAGACAGACCTGATCCACCACACAGATCTGACTGAGGACCAACTCTGTCCTACAGAAACAGCAGAGCCACAGTCTGACTCTCTGCAGGCAGCAGCTGCTGTCTTCAGGGTCCAGTCAGAGTAATAGTCCCTCACTGGTCTCCAGTCTCCCTGATGTTTCAGCTCCAGTGTTCCTGCACAGCGACTGTCTCCTCCCACCAACCTGACATCATCAGGCTCTGAACAGAAACAAGAGAGTCGTCAGTAAAAGAATAAAGTGAGTTTCATTAGAACAGAAATGAACCAGATCAGAGCTGCAGCTCCTCTTCTACCTGAGCAGGTGAGTCCAACAGCTTTGCCAGGTGAGCAGGTGTTTCTCTCTGAGTCTGAGCTTCTACAGTCCAGGAGAGCAGACTCATTTCCTCCACACTGGAACTCTTTGGTCCACATTGGATCCTCACTTCTCCATAGATCACCCCCTGGAGGACTGAAGGAGCCCCACAGCCAAGCTGCCTACAGACCACCTCTGCATCCTGCTGGTCAAAGTCAGCTTCACACACTGAGGACCACGACTGGTTGGACTGGTTGGACTGGTTAGTCTTCACCTCCAGTCTGCCTGAGCACAGACTCTTCCCATTCACCAGCCTGACAGAGTCTGGAGAGATGAAACAACAATTCAGTGATTCAAACTGGACTCAGAACAGTTCTAACATGAGTTCATCATCAGGACAGTGGCGGCTGGTGGAAATGTTTCTAGGTAGGACTGTGCCACATCAATCAATTTCAGCAAACAATCTGGTATGATTTAATGCAAAAAAGGTGAAGGTATCAAAAACACATTAATACTTTGCAGTTAAATAATTAACAATTATTTTATTCCAACAGGAAGAGTAAATAATGCCTTGAAAAACAACAGTATAAAATGTACTCAGTGGTGGAATGTAACTAAGTAGCATTTACTCAAGTACTGTACTTAAGTACAATTTTGAGGTACTTCGACTTTACTTGAGTATTTCCATGTACTGCTACTTTCTACTTCTACTCAACTACATCTCAGAGAGAAATATTAGACTTTTTACTCCACTACATTATCTGACAACTTTAGTTACTTTACAGATTCAGATTATTAATACAAAATATAATCAACTAATAAATGATGTAATATTATAGATTAAACTACCCAGCAGTATATGGTCATTAAAATGAGCTCCACCTTTACCAGCTGCAACATTAAAGTGATAAACACATTAAGGTATCAATTGGAATACAATACTAAACATTATTCTGCATAATGAGTACTTTTATGTTTGGTACTTCAAGTACTCAGATGCTAATATTTTTGCACTTTTACTTTTGAATGCAGGACTCTTACTTGTAACAGAGTATTTCTACATGGTAGTATTGCTACTTTTACTGAAGTACAAGATCTGAGTACTTCTTCCACCACTGCATGTACTATAATACAATAAACATGCAATACAATATAATATAACAATATAACATGTAATAGGAAATGTTTACTTAATGTGATGCCCCTATTGACCTCGCTTTGTTTGGTAAATCAATAGTGAGGTAAAGATCAGGGGAAGTAAACATGAAGTGCAATTAGGAAAACTGCTGTTAAGTCCTGAAGCTATTCAGACACCTGAATGTACATAAACATGGACTCTAGTACTCTGAGATGTAGAGATGATAAACTCCAGCAAAACTTCTGCTTCAAAACTCTCTCACCTTATTGAAAAGGCACAACCACAACACATCCACAAATATTAATACTACATAAAACACAGTTAACAAGAACAATACAATTAATTTATCGGTCTCAATTAAGTTTCTGGATAGTAATGAACTTGAAAAACCGCTCCTGGATGTTATTGTTGGCATCGATGTAGCGTAGCACAAGCACCAGCTGGCAGTGGGTGGAAATGTCCGTCGACTCGTCTGCTTGAATTGCGATCAAATCAGCGCTCTTTACTTCCTCCAGAATGTAATCCCTAAGCACTGACAGCATGCAGTCTAACAGCTCGTTTTGCACCGTCTTTGACGTGCCTTTAAAAACGGCGGCGGTCTTCAGGTGCTCCTCCAGCACGGTGTCCAGTGAGGCAACAAAATCCACCAACCTCCTGAAAACACCAGGGTTGAGCGAGGAATCGGTCTCGTCATGCCCACGCAGGGCCAACTCAAAAGCACCACAAAACTTCACACAATGGATTATTTTGGATAAAATGTGCCGGTTTTTATCCTCCTCCTCGTTGTGTTTCCTGACCGCAGTCCTGTGGTCGTCATCCAGCTGCGGAGCGATGTTCACTCGGCCTAGCACGGCTAGCTGGACAGAGTTTTCCATGTGTGTTCTGGTGTTCTCGTGTTTCTTTACTTTTTCCTACAGGTGCTTCATATCCTTCACTCCCGTTGTTGTCCATGCTGGATCTGTCCCCGTCGTTTCAAAGAGCAAGCACGGAAAGCTAAATAAAGCATGACGGCATCCAGCTAGCCAGGTCTTTCTGGTGTACCAGCTACGACAGAAGCCTCGGATATACTTCTTCCCTTCTTCACCAGCCTGCTGTTTTATTACCAGGTCGGGTTGATCTGGGCCCGGCTCCTTCACCTGTAGTTTATCCACCAAAGTTCTTCTCTCAAACGGCTCCAGGAGGACAGATTTTACCGAGTTAGGGTTCGGTCTCGCAGTAGTGGTCCCGCTCACCATTGTAATAGTTAAAATGGCTCCTCTAGAGACTCAGAGAGCAGTCCTGACTTTAGCAGTAGCTGGCTATAATCGCCCCTCTCGTATTAGATTTGAGGACGCTGATCGGCTAAATTTAATGTCATACGTTCAGAGCTTGAATCGGCTATTGGCTAAGCTGCTACACAGACCCGCCTGCTGTGAGCTGAACTTCAGACATACAGACAGCAGAGGGGAGTCAGGGACGAGCGGGAAAACCATATATTTTACACAGATGATTTTCTGTCATATTTTACACAAATTACTGAGTGAATTCCATATTTAAAATGGCCTCTCTGAACCGGTCCAGCGCGGGTTGAATGTGCATCAGCAGGTCGGTCTGCTTCAATACGTCCGATGTATGAAATGTCTCTATCCTCACTGCGCTGCATTTTTATAAACATAAGATAATCTGGTCATGGGTCACATCTCTCGGTCGTGTTCTCATAGGCCGCCTCATAGCGCTGAACATCCACTGACTACTGTTTTACTTTTATGTTTTTTTGTTTCTGTGACAGCAAACCGGTACCAGCGGAAACACTGAGTGTTTGTTTTACTCTTACTGTGTATATTTCTGTGACATTCTGTGATGTTTATTGCAACTTCATCAATATCTGCTGTCTTACGTTCAACTCACAGCTCCGCTCGCTCACTGGAGCAGCTTTGTAGCAGCCTTCAGTGTTGATAGGCTATTACTCGTGACGTGTAACCAATCAGATAGTGCTGTGGGCGGGACATAGAGTGAGCCTATGAGAGGTGACTACAGACAGAGAGGCAGCTGCTTCAGAGCCAAAGTAGTGCATTTTTAATAACTTTCATCAGCAATCATTATCGTTCTGTCTTGGACGTTTGTATCACAATACTGTACATGAAAGAACGGCCTTCAGGTGTATTGTGATACAAGCGTCCAAGAGAGGTTATTTAACATGAAACCATAATCACTGCATTATCGTCACTGGTTTTCAAAACGTCCGTAAAGTAATATTAAGGATATTATTATCTCTTATCTGAAAAAAACCATCATCTGAGGACAAATGGTGGAATTTAGGCCTATTTTTTT
>CAKAOJ020001273.1:0-56156 GCA_916701645.2 Sebastolobus alascanus
GAAAAAAGTCAGTGTAGTATGTTGAAATTTTCATGAAAAGTCATATTATAGTATGTCGAAATTTTCGTGAAAAAAGTCATAGTATAGTATGTCGAAATTTTCATGTAAAAATTCATAGTATGTCGAAATTTTCGTGAAAAAAAAGTCATAGTATTTCAACATTTTCGTAAAAAAAAAGGTATAGTATAGTATGTCGAAAAAAATTCATAGTACAGTATGTTGAAATAAGTCATAGTATAGTATATCGAAACATTTTGTAAAAAAAAGTCATGATATAGTATGTTGAAAAATTCTTAAAAAAACTCATAGTATAGTATGTCGAAATTTTCATTAAAAAAGTCATATTATAGTTTGTCGAGAAAAATTGACCAAAAGTCATAGTATAGTATAGAGAATCATTTTGTTAATAAAAGTCATGATATAGTATGTCGAAAAATTTTGACCAAAAGTCATAGTATAGTATGTCGAAAAAAATTCATATTACAGAATGTTGAAAATAAAGTGATAGTATAGTGTGTCGAAATTTTTGTGAAAAAAGTGATAGTATAGTATGTCGAAATTTTCATGAAAAAAATTCATAGTATAGCATGTCGAAATTTTCATGAAAAAAGTCATAGTATAGTATGTTGAAATTTTCATGAAAAAAGTCATAGTATAGTATGTTGAAATTTTCATGAAAAAAGTCTAGTGTAGTATAGCTAAATTTTCATGAAAAAAAAGTCATATTATAGTACGTCGAAATTTTCGTGAAAAAAAAGTCATAGTATAGTATGTCGAAATTTTCGGGAAAAAAGGTCATAGTATTGTATGTCCAAATTTTCGAGAAAAAAGGTCATAGTATAGTATGTCGAAATTTTCGTGAAAAAAAATTCATAGTATTGTATGTCCAAATTTTCGAGAAAAAAAAGTCATAGTATAGTATGTCGAAATTTTCGTGAAAAAAAAAGTCATAGTATAGTGTCGAAATTTTCGTGAAGAAAAACTCATAGTATAGTATGTCGAAATATTCGTGAAAAAAAAGTCATAGTATTGTATGTTGAAATTTTCGTGAAAAAAAAGTCATAGTATAGTATGTCGAAATTTTCGTGAAAAAAGTCATGGTATAGTTAGTCCAAATTTTCGTGAAGTCATAGTATTGTATGTCGAAATTTTCGTATAAAAAATGTCATAGTATAGTATTTCGTAATTTTCGTTAAAAAAAAGTCATAGTATAGTATGTCCAAATTTTCGTGAAAAAAGTCAGTATTGTATGTCCAAATTTTCGTATAAAAAAAGTCATAGTATTGTATGTCCAAATTTTCGTGAAAAAAAGTCATAGTATTGTATTTCTAAATTTTCGTATAAAAAAAGTCATAGTATAGTATGTCGAAATATTCGTAAAAAAAAAAGTCATAGTATAGCATGTCGTAATTTTCGTGAAAAAAAAGTCATAGTATTGTATGTCGAAAGTCATAGTATAGTATGTCCAAATTTTCGTGAAAAAAAAGTCAGTATGTCCAAATTTTCGTGAAGAAAACGTCATAGTATGAAAGTCGAAATTTTCGTGAAAAAAAAGTCATAGTATAGTGTGTCGAAATTTTCGTGAAGAAAAAGTCATAGTATAGTATGTCGAAATATTCGTGAAAAAAAAGTCATAGTATTGTATGTTGAAAAAGTCATAGTATAGTATGTCAATTTTCGTGAAAAGAAGTCACAGTATAGTATGTCGAAATTTTCGTGGAGAAAAAGTCATAGTATATTATGTCGAACTTTTCGTGAAAAGAAAGTCATAGTATTGTATGTCCAAACTTTCGTGAAAAAAAGTCATAGTATTGTATGTCCAAATTTTCGTGAAAAAAGTCATAGTATAGTTAGTCCAAATTTTCGTGAAGTCATAGTATTGTATGTCGAAATTTTCGTATAAAAAATGTCATAGTATAGTATGTCGAAATTTTTATGAAAAAAAACTCTTAGTATAGTGTCGAAATTTTCGTGAAAAAAAAGTCATGGTATAGTATGTCCAAATTTTCGTGAAAAAAGTCATAGTATAGTATGTCCAAATTTTCGTATAAAAAAGTCATAGTATTGTATGTCGAAAAAGTCATAGTATAGTAGGTCCAAATATTTGTGAAAAAAGTCATAGTATAGTATGTCCAAATTTTCGTGAGGAAAAAGTCATAGTATAGTTAGTCCAAATTTTCGTGAAGTCATAGTATTGTATGTCGAAATTTTCGTATAAAAAATGTCATAGTATAGTATTTCGTAATTTTCGTTAAAAAAAAGTCATAGTATAGTATGTCGAAATTTTCGTGAAAAAAAAGTCATTGTATTGTATGTCCAAATTTTCGTGAAAAAAAGTCATAGTATTTTATGTTGAAATTTTCGTGAAAAAAAAGTCATAGTATAGTATGTCGAAATTTTCGTGAAAAAAGTCATAGTATAGTTAGTCCAAATTTTCGTGAAGTCATAGTATTGTATGTCGAAATTTTCGTATAAAAAATGTCATAGTATAGTATTTCGTAATTTTCGTTAAAAAAAAGTCATAGTATAGTATGTCCAAATTTTCGTGAAAAAAGTCAGTATTGTATGTCCAAATTTTCGTATAAAAAAAGTCATAGTATTGTATTTCTAAATTTTCGTATAAAAAAAGTCTTAGTATAGTATGTCGAAATATTCATAAAAAAAAAGTCATAGTATAGTATGTCGTAATTTTCGTGAAAAAAAAGTCATAGTATTGTATGTCCAAAGTCATAGTATAGTATGTCCAAATTTTCGTGAAAAAAAAGTCAGTTAGTATGTCCAAATTTTCGTGAAGAAAACGTCATAGTATGAAAGTCGAAATTTTCGTGAAAAAAAAGTCATAGTATAGTATGTCGAAATATTCGTGAAAAAAAAGTCATAGTATTGTATGTTGAAAAAGTCATAGTATAGTATGTCGAAATTTTCGTGGAGAAAAAGTCATAGTATATTATGTCGAACTTTTCGTGAAAAAAAAGTCATAGTATTGTATGTCCAAACTTTCGTGAAAAAAAGTCATAGTATATTATGTCGAACTTTTCGTGAAAAAAAAGTCATAGTATTGTATGTCCAAACTTTCGTGAAAAAAAGTCATAGTATTGTATGTCGAAATTTTCGTGAAAAAAAAGTCATAGTATAGTATGTCCAAATTTTCGTGAAAAAAGTCATAGTATTGTATGTCCAAATTTTCGAGAAAAAAAAGTCATAGTATAGTATGTCGAAATTTTCGTGAAAAAAAAAGTCATAGTATAGTGTCGAAATTTTCGTGAAGAAAAACTCATAGTATAGTATGTCGAAATATTCGTGAAAAAAAAGTCATAGTATTGTATGTTGAAATTTTCGTGAAAAAAAAGTCATAGTATAGTATGTCGAAATTTTCGTGAAAAAAGTCATAGTATTGTATTTCTAAATTTTCGTATAAAAAAAGTCATAGTATAGTATGTCGAAATATTCGTAAAAAAAAAAGTCATAGTATAGCATGTCGTAATTTTCGTGAAAAAAAAGTCATAGTATTGTATGTCGAAAGTCATAGTATAGTATGTCCAAATTTTCGTGAAAAAAAAGTCAGTATGTCCAAATTTTCGTGAAGAAAACCTCATAGTATGAAAGTCGAAATTTTCGTGAAAAAAAAGTCATAGTATAGTGTGTCGAAATTTTCGTGAAGAAAAAGTCATTGTATAGTATGTCGAAATATTCGTGAAAAAAAAGTCATAGTATTGTATGTTGAAAAAGTCATAGTATAGTATGTCAATTTTCGTGAAAAGAAGTCACAGTATAGTATGTCGAAATTTTCGTGGAGAAAAAGTCATAGTATATTATGTCGAACTTTTCGTGAAAAGAAAGTCATAGTATTGTATGTCCAAACTTTCGTGAAAAAAAGTCATAGTATTGTATGTCCAAATTTTCGTGAAAAAAGTCATAGTATAGTTAGTCCAAATTTTCGTGAAGTCATAGTATTGTATGTCGAAATTTTCGTATAAAAAATGTCATAGTATAGTATGTCGAAATTTTTATGAAAAAAAACTCTTAGTATAGTGTCGAAATTTTCGTGAAAAAAAGTCATGGTATAGTATGTCCAAATTTTCGTGAAAAAAGTCATAGTATAGTATGTCCAAATTTTTGTATAAAAAAGTCATAGTATTGTATGTCGAAAAAGTCATAGTATAGTAGGTCCAAATATTTGTGAAAAAAGTCATAGTATAGTATGTCCAAATTTTCGTGAGGAAAAAGTCATAGTATAGTTAGTCCAAAATTTCGTGAAGTCATAGTATTGTATGTCGAAATTTTCGTATAAAAAATGTCATAGTATAGTATTTCGTAATTTTCGTTAAAAAAAAGTCATAGTATAGTATGTCGAAATTTTCGTGAAAAAAAAGTCATTGTATTGTATGTCCAAATTTTCGTGAAAAAAAGTCATAGTATTTTATGTTGAAATTTTCGTGAAAAAAAAGTCATAGTATAGTATGTCGAAATTTTCGTGAAAAAAGTCATAGTATAGTTAGTCCAAATTTTCGTGAAGTCATAGTATTGTATGTCGAAATTTTCGTATAAAAAATGTCATAGTATAGTATTTCGTAATTTTCGTTAAAAAAAAGTCATAGTATAGTATGTCCAAATTTTCGTGAAAAAAGTCAGTATTGTATGTCCAAATTTTCGTATAAAAAAAGTCATAGTATTGTATTTCTAAATTTTCGTATAAAAAAAGTCTTAGTATAGTATGTCGAAATATTCATAAAAAAAAAGTCATAGTATAGTATGTCGTAATTTTCGTGAAAAAAAAGTCATAGTATTGTATGTCCAAAGTCATAGTATAGTATGTCCAAATTTTCGTGAAAAAAAAGTCAGTTAGTATGTCCAAATTTTCGTGAAGAAAACGTCATAGTATGAAAGTCGAAATTTTCGTGAAAAAAAAGTCATAGTATAGTGTGTCGAAATTTTCGTGAAGAAAAAGTCATAGTATAGTATGTCGAAATATTCGTGAAAAAAAAGTCATAGTATTGTATGTTGAAAAAGTCATAGTATAGTATGTCGAAATTTTCGTGGAGAAAAAGTCATAGTATATTATGTCGAACTTTTCGTGAAAAAAAAGTCATAGTATTGTATGTCCAAACTTTCGTGAAAAAAAGTCATAGTATTGTATGTCGAAATTTTCGTGAAAAAAAAGTCATAGTATAGTTTGTCGAAATTTTCGTGAAAAAAAAGTCATAGTATAGTATGTCGAAATATTCGTGAAAAAAAAGTCATAGTATTGTATGTTGAAAAAGTCATAGTATAGTATGTCGAAATTTTCGTGGAGAAAAAGTCATAGTATAGTATGTCAATTTTCGTGAAAAAAAGTCACAGTATAGTATGTCGAAATTTTCGTGGAGAAAAGTCATAGTATATTATGTCGAAATTTTCGTGAAAAAAAAGTCATAGTATATTATGTCGAAATTTTCGTGAAAAAAAAGTCATTGTATTGTATGTCCAAATTTTCGTGAAAAAAAGTCATAGTATTGTATGTTGAAATTTTCGTGAAAAAAAAGTCATAGTATAGTTAGTCCAAATTTTCGTGAAGTCATAGTATTGTATGTCGAAATTTTCGTGAAAAAAGTCATAGTATAGTTAGTCCAAATTTTCGTGAAGTCATAGTATTGTATGTCGAAATTTTCGTATAAAAAATGTCATAGTATAGTATTTCGTAATTTTCGTTAAAAAAAAGTCATAGTATAGTATGTCCAAATTTTCGTGAAAAAAGTCAGTATTGTATGTCCAAATTTTCGTATAAAAAAAGTCATAGTATTGTATGTCCAAATTTTCGTGAAAAAAAGTCATAGTATTGTATGTCGAAATTTTCGTATAAAAAATGTCATAGTATAGTATGTCGAAATTTTTATGAAAAAAAACTCTTAGTATAGTGTCGAAATTTTCGTGAAAAAAAAGTCATGGTATAGTATGTCCAAATTTTCGTGAAAAAAGTCATAGTATAGTATGTCCAAATTTTCGTATAAAAAAGTCATAGTATTGTATGTCGAAAAAGTCATAGTATAGTAGGTCCAAATATTTGTGAAAAAAGTCATAGTATAGTATGTCCAAATTTTCGTGAGGAAAAAGTCATAGTATAGTTAGTCCAAATTTTCGTGAAGTCATAGTATTGTATGTCAAAATTTTCGTATAAAAAATGTCATAGTATAGTATTTCGTAATTTTCGTTAAAAAAAAGTCATAGTATAGTATGTCGAAATTTTCGTGAAAAAAAAGTCATTGTATTGTATGTCCAAATTTTCGTGAAAAAAAGTCATAGTATTGTATGTTGAAATTTTCGTGAAAAAAAAGTCATAGTATAGTATGTCGAAATTTTCGTGAAAAAAGTCATAGTATAGTTAGTCCAAATTTTCGTGAAGTCATAGTATTGTATGTCGAAATTTTCGTATAAAAAATGTCATAGTATAGTATTTCGTAATTTTCGTTAAAAAAAAGTCATAGTATAGTATGTCCAAATTTTCGTGAAAAAAGTCAGTATTGTATGTCCAAATTTTCGTATAAAAAAAGTCATAGTATTGTATGTCCAAATTTTCGTGAAAAAAAGTCATAGTATTGTATTTCTAAATTTTCGTATAAAAAAAGTCTTAGTATAGTATGTCGAAATATTCATAAAAAAAAAGTCATAGTATAGTATGTCGTAATTTTCGTGAAATCAAAGTCATAGTATTGTATGTCCAAAGTCATAGTATAGTATGTCCAAATTTTCGTGAAAAAAAAGTCAGTTAGTATGTCCAAATTTTCGTGAAGAAAACGTCATAGTATGAAAGTCGAAATTTTCGTGAAAAAAAAGTCATAGTAGTGTGTCGAAATTTTCGTGAAGAAAAAGTCATAGTATAGTATGTCGAAATATTCGTGAAAAAAAAGTCATAGTATTGTATGTTGAAAAAGTCATAGTATAGTATGTCGAAATTTTCGTGGAGAAAAAGTCATAGTATATTATGTCGAACTTTTCGTGAAAAAAAAGTCATAGTATTGTATGTACAAACTTTCGTGAAAAAAAGTCATAGTATTGTATGTCGAAATTTTCGTGAAAAAAAAGTCATAGTATAGTGTCGAAATTTTCGTGAAGAAAAAGTCATAGTATTGTATGTCGAAATATTCGTGAAAAAAAAGTCATAGTATTGTATGTTGAAAAAGTCATAGTATAGTATGTCAATTTTCGTGAAAAAAAGTCACAGTATAGTATGTCGAAATTTTCGTGGAGAAAAAGTCATAGTATATTATGTCGAACTTTTCGTGAAAAAAAAGTCATAGTATTGTATGTCCAAACTTTCGTGAAAAAAAGTCATAGTATTGTATGTCGAAATTTTCGTGAAAAAAAAGTCATAGTATGAAAGTCGAAATTTTCGTGAAAAAAAAGTCATAGTATAGTGTGTCGAAATTTTCGTGAAGAAAAAGTCATAGTATAGTATGTCGAAATATTCGTAAAAAAAAAGTCATAGTATTGTATGTTGAAAAAGTCATAGTATAGTATGTCGAAATTTTCGTGGAGAAAAAGTCATAGTATATTATGTCGAACTTTTCGTGAAAAAAAAGTCATAGTATTGTATGTCCAAACTTTCGTGAAAAAAAGTCATAGTATTGTATGTCGAAATTTTCGTGAAAAAAAAGTCATAGTATAGTGTGTCGAAATTTTCGTGAAGAAAAAGTCATAGTATAGTATGTCGAAATATTCGTGAAAAAAAAGTCATAGTATTGTATGTTGAAAAAGTCATAGTATAGTATGTCGAAATTTTCGTGGAGAAAAAGTCATAGTATAGTATGTCAATTTTCGTGAAAAAAAGTCACAGTATAGTATGTCGAAATTTTCGTGGAGAAAAAGTCATAGTATATTATGTCGAAATTTTCGTGAAAAAAAAGTCATAGTATATTATGTCGAAATTTTCGTGAAAAAAAAGTCATTGTATTGTATGTCCAAATTTTCGTGAAAAAAAGTCATAGTATTGTATGTTGAAATTTTCGTGAAAAAAAAGTCATAGTATAGTTAGTCCAAATTTTCGTGAAGTCATAGTATTGTATGTCGAAATTTTCGTGAAAAAAGTCATAGTATAGTTAGTCCAAATTTTCGTGAAGTCATAGTATTGTATGTCGAAATTTTCGTATAAAAAATGTCATAGTATAGTATTTCGTAATTTTCGTTAAAAAAAAGTCATAGTATAGTATGTCCAAATTTTCGTGAAAAAAGTCAGTATTGTATGTCCAAATTTTCGTATAAAAAAAGTCATAGTATTGTATGTCCAAATTTTCGTGAAAAAAAGTCATAGTATTGTATGTCGAAATTTTCGTATAAAAAATGTCATAGTATAGTATGTCGAAATTTTTATGAAAAAAAACTCTTAGTATAGTGTCGAAATTTTCGTGAAAAAAAAGTCATGGTATAGTATGTCCAAATTTTCGTGAAAAAAGTCATAGTATAGTATGTCCAAATTTTCGTATAAAAAAGTCATAGTATTGTATGTCGAAAAAGTCATAGTATAGTAGGTCCAAATATTTGTGAAAAAAGTCATAGTATAGTATGTCCAAATTTTCGTGAGGAAAAAGTCATAGTATAGTTAGTCCAAATTTTCGTGAAGTCATAGTATTGTATGTCAAAATTTTCGTATAAAAAATGTCATAGTATAGTATTTCGTAATTTTCGTTAAAAAAAAGTCATAGTATAGTATGTCGAAATTTTCGTGAAAAAAAAGTCATTGTATTGTATGTCCAAATTTTCGTGAAAAAAAGTCATAGTATTGTATGTTGAAATTTTCGTGAAAAAAAAGTCATAGTATAGTATGTCGAAATTTTCGTGAAAAAAGTCATAGTATAGTTAGTCCAAATTTTCGTGAAGTCATAGTATTGTATGTCGAAATTTTCGTATAAAAAATGTCATAGTATAGTATTTCGTAAATTTCGTTAAAAAAAAGTCATAGTATAGTATGTCCAAATTTTCGTGAAAAAAGTCAGTATTGTATGTCCAAATTTTCGTATAAAAAAAGTCATAGTATTGTATGTCCAAATTTTCGTGAAAAAAAGTCATAGTATTGTATGTCGAAATTTTCGTATAAAAAATGTCATAGTATAGTATGTCGAAATTTTTATGAAAAAAAACTCTTAGTATAGTGTCGAAATTTTCGTGAAAAAAAAGTCATGGTATAGTATGTCCAAATTTTCGTGAAAAAAGTCATAGTATAGTATGTCCAAATTTTCGTATAAAAAAGTCATAGTATTGTATGTCGAAAAAGTCATAGTATAGTAGGTCCAAATATTTGTGAAAAAAGTCATAGTATAGTATGTCCAAATTTTCGTGAGGAAAAAGTCATAGTATAGTTAGTCCAAATTTTCGTGAAGTCATAGTATTGTATGTCAAAATTTTCGTATAAAAAATGTCATAGTATAGTATTTCGTAATTTTCGTTAAAAAAAAGTCATAGTATAGTATGTCGAAATTTTCGTGAAAAAAAAGTCATTGTATTGTATGTCCAAATTTTCGTGAAAAAAAGTCATAGTATTGTATGTTGAAATTTTCGTGAAAAAAAAGTCATAGTATAGTATGTCGAAATTTTCGTGAAAAAAGTCATAGTATAGTTAGTCCAAATTTTCGTGAAGTCATAGTATTGTATGTCGAAATTTTCGTATAAAAAATGTCATAGTATAGTATTTCGTAATTTTCGTTAAAAAAAAGTCATAGTATAGTATGTCCAAATTTTCGTGAAAAAAGTCAGTATTGTATGTCCAAATTTTCGTATAAAAAAAGTCATAGTATTGTATGTCCAAATTTTCGTGAAAAAAAGTCATAGTATTGTATTTCTAAATTTTCGTATAAAAAAAGTCTTAGTATAGTATGTCGAAATATTCATAAAAAAAAAGTCATAGTATAGTATGTCGTAATTTTCGTGAAATCAAAGTCATAGTATTGTATGTCCAAAGTCATAGTATAGTATGTCCAAATTTTCGTGAAAAAAAAGTCAGTTAGTATGTCCAAATTTTCGTGAAGAAAACGTCATAGTATGAAAGTCGAAATTTTCGTGAAAAAAAAGTCATAGTAGTGTGTCGAAATTTTCGTGAAGAAAAAGTCATAGTATAGTATGTCGAAATATTCGTGAAAAAAAAGTCATAGTATTGTATGTTGAAAAAGTCATAGTATAGTATGTCGAAATTTTCGTGGAGAAAAAGTCATAGTATATTATGTCGAACTTTTCGTGAAAAAAAAGTCATAGTATTGTATGTACAAACTTTCGTGAAAAAAAGTCATAGTATTGTATGTCGAAATTTTCGTGAAAAAAAAGTCATAGTATAGTGTCGAAATTTTCGTGAAGAAAAAGTCATAGTATTGTATGTCGAAATATTCGTGAAAAAAAAGTCATAGTATTGTATGTTGAAAAAGTCATAGTATAGTATGTCAATTTTCGTGAAAAAAAGTCACAGTATAGTATGTCGAAATTTTCGTGGAGAAAAAGTCATAGTATATTATGTCGAAATTTTCGTGAAAAAAAAGTCATAGTATATTATGTCGAAATTTTCGTGAAAAAAAAGTCATTGTATTGTATGTCCAAATTTTCGTGAAAAAAATTCATAGTATTGTATGTTGAAATTTTCGTGAAAAAAAAGTCATAGTATAGTTAGTCCAAATTTTCGTGAAGTCATAGTATTGCATGTCGAAATTTTCGTGAAAAAAGTCATAGTATAGTTAGTCCAAATTTTCGTGAAGTCATAGTATTGTATGTCGAAATTTTCGTATAAAAAATGTCATAGTATAGTATTTCGTAATTTTCGTTAAAAAAAAGTCATAGTATAGTATGTCCAAATTTTCGTGAAAAAAGTCAGTATTGTATGTCCAAATTTTCGTATAAAAAAAATCATAGTATTGTATTTCTAAATTTTCGTATAAAAAAAGTCATAGTATAGTGTGTCGAAATTTTCGTGAAGAAAAAGTCATAGTATAGTATGTCGAAATATTCGTGAAAAAAAAGTCATAGTATTGTATGTTGAAAAAGTCATAGTATAGTATGTCGAAATTTTCGTGGAGAAAAAGTCATAGTATAGTATGTCAATTTTCGTGAAAAAAAGTCACAGTATAGTATGTCGAAATTTTCGTGGAGAAAAAGTCATAGTATATTATGTCGAAATTTTCGTGAAAAAAAAGTCATAGTATATTATGTCGAAATTTTCGTGAAAAAAAAGTCATTGTATTGTATGTCCAAATTTTCGTGAAAAAAAGTCATAGTATTGTATGTTGAAATTTTCGTGAAAAAAAAGTCATAGTATAGTTAGTCCAAATTTTCGTGAAGTCATAGTATTGTATGTCGAAATTTTCGTGAAAAAAGTCATAGTATAGTTAGTCCAAATTTTCGTGAAGTCATAGTATTGTATGTCGAAATTTTCGTATAAAAAATGTCATAGTATAGTATTTCGTAATTTTCGTTAAAAAAAAGTCATAGTATAGTATGTCCAAATTTTCGTGAAAAAAGTCAGTATTGTATGTCCAAATTTTCGTATAAAAAAAGTCATAGTATTGTATGTCCAAATTTTCGTGAAAAAAAGTCATAGTATTGTATGTCGAAATTTTCGTATAAAAAATGTCATAGTATAGTATGTCGAAATTTTTATGAAAAAAAACTCTTAGTATAGTGTCGAAATTTTCGTGAAAAAAAAGTCATGGTATAGTATGTCCAAATTTTCGTGAAAAAAGTCATAGTATAGTATGTCCAAATTTTCGTATAAAAAAGTCATAGTATTGTATGTCGAAAAAGTCATAGTATAGTAGGTCCAAATATTTGTGAAAAAAGTCATAGTATAGTATGTCCAAATTTTCGTGAGGAAAAAGTCATAGTATAGTTAGTCCAAATTTTCGTGAAGTCATAGTATTGTATGTCAAAATTTTCGTATAAAAAATGTCATAGTATAGTATTTCGTAATTTTCGTTAAAAAAAAGTCATAGTATAGTATGTCGAAATTTTCGTGAAAAAAAAGTCATTGTATTGTATGTCCAAATTTTCGTGAAAAAAAGTCATAGTATTGTATGTTGAAATTTTCGTGAAAAAAAAGTCATAGTATAGTATGTCGAAATTTTCGTGAAAAAAGTCATAGTATAGTTAGTCCAAATTTTCGTGAAGTCATAGTATTGTATGTCGAAATTTTCGTATAAAAAATGTCATAGTATAGTATTTCGTAATTTTCGTTAAAAAAAAGTCATAGTATAGTATGTCCAAATTTTCGTGAAAAAAGTCAGTATTGTATGTCCAAATTTTCGTATAAAAAAAGTCATAGTATTGTATGTCCAAATTTTCGTGAAAAAAAGTCATAGTATTGTATGTCGAAATTTTCGTATAAAAAATGTCATAGTATAGTATGTCGAAATTTTTATGAAAAAAAACTCTTAGTATAGTGTCGAAATTTTCGTGAAAAAAAAGTCATGGTATAGTATGTCCAAATTTTCGTGAAAAAAGTCATAGTATAGTATGTCCAAATTTTCGTATAAAAAAGTCATAGTATTGTATGTCGAAAAAGTCATAGTATAGTAGGTCCAAATATTTGTGAAAAAAGTCATAGTATAGTATGTCCAAATTTTCGTGAGGAAAAAGTCATAGTATAGTTAGTCCAAATTTTCGTGAAGTCATAGTATTGTATGTCAAAATTTTCGTATAAAAAATGTCATAGTATAGTATTTCGTAATTTTCGTTAAAAAAAAGTCATAGTATAGTATGTCGAAATTTTCGTGAAAAAAAAGTCATTGTATTGTATGTCCAAATTTTCGTGAAAAAAAGTCATAGTATTGTATGTTGAAATTTTCGTGAAAAAAAAGTCATAGTATAGTATGTCGAAATTTTCGTGAAAAAAGTCATAGTATAGTTAGTCCAAATTTTCGTGAAGTCATAGTATTGTATGTCGAAATTTTCGTATAAAAAATGTCATAGTATAGTATTTCGTAATTTTCGTTAAAAAAAAGTCATAGTATAGTATGTCCAAATTTTCGTGAAAAAAGTCAGTATTGTATGTCCAAATTTTCGTATAAAAAAAGTCATAGTATTGTATGTCCAAATTTTCGTGAAAAAAAGTCATAGTATTGTATTTCTAAATTTTCGTATAAAAAAAGTCTTAGTATAGTATGTCGAAATATTCATAAAAAAAAAGTCATAGTATAGTATGTCGTAATTTTCGTGAAATCAAAGTCATAGTATTGTATGTCCAAAGTCATAGTATAGTATGTCCAAATTTTCGTGAAAAAAAAGTCAGTTAGTATGTCCAAATTTTCGTGAAGAAAACGTCATAGTATGAAAGTCGAAATTTTCGTGAAAAAAAAGTCATAGTAGTGTGTCGAAATTTTCGTGAAGAAAAAGTCATAGTATAGTATGTCGAAATATTCGTGAAAAAAAAGTCATAGTATTGTATGTTGAAAAAGTCATAGTATAGTATGTCGAAATTTTCGTGGAGAAAAAGTCATAGTATATTATGTCGAACTTTTCGTGAAAAAAAAGTCATAGTATTGTATGTACAAACTTTCGTGAAAAAAAGTCATAGTATTGTATGTCGAAATTTTCGTGAAAAAAAAGTCATAGTATAGTGTCGAAATTTTCGTGAAGAAAAAGTCATAGTATTGTATGTCGAAATATTCGTGAAAAAAAAGTCATAGTATTGTATGTTGAAAAAGTCATAGTATAGTATGTCAATTTTCGTGAAAAAAATTAACAGTATAGTATGTCGAAATTTTCGTGGAGAAAAAGTCATAGTATATTATGTCGAAATTTTCGTGAAAAAAAAGTCATAGTATATTATGTCGAAATTTTCGTGAAAAAAAAGTCATTGTATTGTATGTCCAAATTTTCGTGAAAAAAAGTCATAGTATTGTATGTTGAAATTTTCGTGAAAAAAAAGTCATAGTATAGTTAGTCCAAATTTTCGTGAAGTCATAGTATTGCATGTCGAAATTTTCGTGAAAAAAGTCATAGTATAGTTAGTCCAAATTTTCGTGAAGTCATAGTATTGTATGTCGAAATTTTCGTATAAAAAATGTCATAGTATAGTATTTCGTAATTTTCGTTAAAAAAAAGTCATAGTATAGTATGTCCAAATTTTCGTGAAAAAAGTCAGTATTGTATGTCCAAATTTTCGTATAAAAAAAATCATAGTATTGTATTTCTAAATTTTCGTATAAAAAAAGTCATAGTATAGTATGTCGAAATATTCGTAAAAAAAAAAGTCAGTATGTCCAAATTTTCGTGAAGAAAACGTCATAGTATGAAAGTCGAAATTTTCGTGAAAAAAAAGTCATAGTATAGTTAGTCCAAATTTTCGTGAAGTCATAGTATTGTATGTCGAAATTTTCGTGGAGAAAAAGTCATAGTATATTATGTCGAACTTTTCGTGAAAAAAAAGTCATAGTATTGTATGTCGAAATTTTCGTGAAAAAAAGTCATAGTATAGTGTCGAAATTTTCGTGAAGAAAAAGTCATAGTATAGTATGTCGAAATATTCGTGAAAAAAAAGTCATAGTATAGTATGTCAATTTTCGTGAAAAAAAGTCACAGTATAGTATGTCGAAATTTTCGTGGAGAAAAAGTCATAGTATATTATGTCGAAATTTTCGTGAAAAAAAAGTCATAGTATATTATGTCGAAATTTTCGTGAAAAAAAAGTCATTGTATTGTATGTCCAAATTTTCGTGAAAAAAAGTCATAGTATTGTATGTTGAAATTTTCGTGAAAAAAAAGTCATAGTATAGTTAGTCCAAATTTTCGTGAAGTCATAGTATTGTATGTCGAAATTTTCGTGAAAAAAGTCATAGTATAGTTAGTCCAAATTTTCGTGAAGTCATAGTATTGTATGTCGAAATTTTCGTATAAAAAATGTCATAGTATAGTATTTCGTAATTTTCGTTAAAAAAAAGTCATAGTATTGTATGTCCAAATTTTCGTGAAAAAAGTCAGTATTGTATGTCCAAATTTTCGTATAAAAAAAGTCAGTATTGTATGTCCAAATTTTCGTGAAAAAAAGTCATAGTATTGTATGTCGAAATTTTCGTATAAAAAATGTCATAGTATAGTATGTCGAAATTTTTATGAAAAAAAACTCTTAGTATAGTGTCGAAATTTTCGTGAAAAAAAAGTCATGGTATAGTATGTCCAAATTTTCGTGAAAAAAGTCATAGTATAGTATGTCCAAATTTTCGTATAAAAAAGTCATAGTATTGTATGTCGAAAAAGTCATAGTATAGTAGGTCCAAATATTTGTGAAAAAAGTCATAGTATAGTATGTCCAAATTTTCGTGAGGAAAAAGTCATAGTATAGTTAGTCCAAATTTTCGTGAAGTCATAGTATTGTATGTCGAAATTTTCGTATAAAAAAGTCATAGTATTGTATGTCGAAAAAGTCATAGTATAGTAGGTCCAAATATTTGTGAAAAAAGTCATAGTATAATATGTCCAAATTTTCGTGAGGAAAAAGTCATAGTATAGTTAGTCCAAATTTTCGTGAAGTCATAGTATTGTATGTCGAAATTTTCGTATAAAAAATGTCATAGTATAGTATTTCGTAATTTTCGTTAAAAAAAAGTCATAGTATAGTATGTCCAAATTTTCGTGAAAAAAGTCAGTATTGTATGTCCAAATTTTCGTATAAAAAAAGTCAGTATTGTATGTCCAAATTTTCGTTGAAAAAAAGTCATAGTATTGTATGTCGAAATTTTCGTATAAAAAATGTCATAGTATAGTATGTCGAAATTTTTATGAAAAAAAACTCTTAGTATAGTGTCGAAATTTTCGTGAAAAAAAGTCATGGTATAGTATGTCCAAATTTTCGTGAAAAAAGTCATAGTATAGTATGTCCAAATTTTCGTATAAAAAAGTCATAGTATTGTATGTCGAAAAAGTCATAGTATAGTAGGTCCAAATATTTGTGAAAAAAGTCATAGTATAGTATGTCCAAATTTTCGTGAGGAAAAAGTCATAGTATAGTTAGTCCAAATTTTCGTGAAGTCATAGTATTGTATGTCGAAATTTTCGTATAAAAAAGTCATAGTATTGTATGTCGAAAAAGTCATAGTATAGTAGGTCCAAATATTTGTGAAAAAAGTCATAGTATAATATGTCCAAATTTTCGTGAGGAAAAAGTCATAGTATAGTTAGTCCAAATTTTCGTGAAGTCATAGTATTGTATGTCGAAATTTTCGTATAAAAAATGTCATAGTATAGTATTTCGTAATTTTCGTTAAAAAAAAGTCATAGTATAGTATGTCCAAATTTTCGTGAAAAAAAGTCATAGTATTGTATGTTGAAATTTTCGTGAAAAAAAAGTCATAGTATAGTATGTCGAAATTTTCGTGAAAAAAGTCATAGTATAGTTAGTCCAAATTTTCGTGAAGTCATAGTATTGTATGTCGAAATTTTCGTATAAAAAATGTCATAGTATAGTATTTCGTAATTTTCGTTAAAAAAAAGTCATAGTATAGTATGTCCAAATTTTCGTGAAAAAAGTCAGTATTGTATGTCCAAATTTTCGTATAAAAAAAGTCATAGTATTGTATGTCCAAATTTTCGTGAAAAAAAGTCATAGTATTGTATTTCTAAATTTTCGTATAAAAAAAGTCTTAGTATAGTATGTCGAAATATTCATAAAAAAAAGTCATAGTATAGTATGTCGTAATTTTCGTGAAATCAAAGTCATAGTATTGTATGTCCAAAGTCATAGTATAGTATGTCCAAATTTTCGTGAAAAAAAAGTCAGTTAGTATGTCCAAATTTTCGTGAAGAAAACGTCATAGTATGAAAGTCGAAATTTTCGTGAAAAAAAAGTCATAGTAGTGTGTCGAAATTTTCGTGAAGAAAAAGTCATAGTATAGTATGTCGAAATATTCGTGAAAAAAAAGTCATAGTATTGTATGTTGAAAAAGTCATAGTATAGTATGTCGAAATTTTCGTGGAGAAAAAGTCATAGTATATTATGTCGAACTTTTCGTGAAAAAAAAGTCATAGTATTGTATGTACAAACTTTCGTGAAAAAAAGTCATAGTATTGTATGTCGAAATTTTCGTGAAAAAAAAGTCATAGTATAGTGTCGAAATTTTCGTGAAGAAAAAGTCATAGTATAGTATGTCGAAATATTCGTGAAAAAAAAGTCATAGTATTGTATGTTGAAAAAGTCATAGTATAGTATGTCAATTTTCGTGAAAAAAAGTCACAGTATAGTATGTCGAAATTTTCGTGGAGAAAAAGTCATAGTATATTATGTCGAAATTTTCGTGAAAAAAAAGTCATAGTATATTATGTCGAAATTTTCGTGAAAAAAAAGTCATTGTATTGTATGTCCAAATTTTCGTGAAAAAAAGTCATAGTATTGTATGTTGAAATTTTCGTGAAAAAAAAGTCATAGTATAGTTAGTCCAAATTTTCGTGAAGTCATAGTATTGCATGTCGAAATTTTCATGAAAAAAGTCATAGTATAGTTAGTCCAAATTTTCGTGAAGTCATAGTATTGTATGTCGAAATTTTCGTATAAAAAATGTCATAGTATAGTATTTCGTAATTTTCGTTAAAAAAAAGTCATAGTATAGTATGTCCAAATTTTCGTGAAAAAAGTCAGTATTGTATGTCCAAATTTTCGTATAAAAAAAGTCATAGTATTGTATTTCTAAATTTTCGTATAAAAAAAGTCATAGTATAGTATGTCGAAATATTCGTAAAAAAAAAAGTCATAGTATAGTATGTCGTAATTTTCGTGAAAAAAAAGTCATAGTATTGTATATCGAAAGTCATAGTATAGTATGTCCAAATTTTCGTGAAAAAAAAGTCAGTATGTCCAAATTTTCGTGAAGAAAACGTCATAGTATGAAAGTCGAAATTTTCGTGAAAAAAAAGTCATAGTATAGTGTGTCGAAATTTTCGTGAAGAAAAAGTCATAGTATAGTATGTCGAAATATTCGTGAAAAAAAAGTCATAGTATTGTATGTTGAAAAAGTCATAGTATAGTATGTCAATTTTCGTGAAAAAAAGTCACAGTATAGTATGTCGAAATTTTCGTGGAGAAAAAGTCATAGTATATTATGTCGAAATTTTCGTGAAAAAAAAGTCATAGTATATTATGTCGAAATTTTCGTGAAAAAAAAGTCATTTTATTGTATGTCCAAATTTTCGTGAAAAAAAGTCATAGTATTGTATGTTGAAATTTTCGTGAAAAAAAAGTCATAGTATAGTTAGTCCAAATTTTCGTGAAGTCATAGTATTGCATGTCGAAATTTTCATGAAAAAAGTCATAGTATAGTTAGTCCAAATTTTCGTGAAGTCATAGTATTGTATGTCGAAATTTTCGTATAAAAAATGTCATAGTATAGTATTTCGTAATTTTCGTTAAAAAAAAGTCATAGTATAGTATGTCCAAATTTTCGTGAAAAAAGTCAGTATTGTATGTCCAAATTTTCGTATAAAAAAAGTCATAGTATTGTATTTCTAAATTTTCGTATAAAAAAAGTCATAGTATAGTATGTCGAAATATTCGTAAAAAAAAAAGTCATAGTATAGTATGTCGTAATTTTCGTGAAAAAAAAGTCATAGTATTGTATATCGAAAGTCATAGTATAGTATGTCCAAATTTTCGTGAAAAAAAAGTCAGTATGTCCAAATTTTCGTGAAGAAAACGTCATAGTATGAAAGTCGAAATTTTCGTGAAAAAAAAGTCATAGTATAGTGTGTCGAAATTTTCGTGAAGAAAAAGTCATAGTATAGTATGTCGAAATATTCGTGAAAAAAAAGTCATAGTATTGTATGTTGAAAAAGTCATAGTATAGTATGTCAATTTTCGTGAAAAAAAGTCACAGTATAGTATGTCGAAATTTTCGTTGAGAAAAAGTCATAGTATATTATGTCGAACTTTTCGTGAAAAAAAAGTCATAGTATTGTATGTCCAAACTTTCGTGAAAAAAAGTCATAGTATTGTATGTCCAAATTTTCGTGAAAAAAAAGTCATAGTATAGTTAGTCCAAATTTTCGTGAAGTCATAGTATTGTATGTCGAAATTTTCGTGGAGAAAAAGTCATAGTATATTATGTCGAACTTTTCGTGAAAAAAAAGTCATAGTATTGTATGTCGAAATTTTCGTGAAAAAAAAGTCATAGTATATTATGTCGAACTTTTCGTGAAAAAAAAGTCATAGTATTGTATGTCGAAATTTTCGTGAAAAAAAAGTCATAGTATAGTGTCGAAATTTTCGTGAAGAAAAAGTCATAGTATAGTATGTCGAAATATTCGTGAAAAAAAAGTCATAGTATTGTATGTTGAAAAAGTCATAGTATAGTATGTCAATTTTCGTGAAAAAAAGTCACAGTATAGTATGTCGAAATTTTCGTGGAGAAAAAGTCATAGTATATTATGTCGAAATTTTCGTGAAAAAAAAGTCATAGTATATTATGTCGAAATTTTCGTGAAAAAAAAGTCATTGTATTGTATGTCCAAATTTTCGTGAAAAAAAGTCATAGTATTGTATGTTGAAATTTTCGTGAAAAAAAAGTCATAGTATAGTTAGTCCAAATTTTCGTGAAGTCATAGTATTGTATGTCGAAATTTTCGTGAAAAAAGTCATAGTATAGTTAGTCCAAATTTTCGTGAAGTCATAGTATTGTATGTCGAAATTTTCGTATAAAAAATGTAATAGTATAGTATTTCGTAATTTTCGTGAAAAAAAAGTCATAGTATTGTATGTCGAAATATTCGTAAAAAAAAATGTCATAGTATAGTATGTCGAAATTTTTATGAAAAAAAACTCTTAGTATAGTGTCGAAATTTTCGTGAAAAAAAAGTCATGGTATAGTATGTCCAAATTTTCGTATAAAAAAGTCATAGTATTGTATGTCGAAAAAGTCATAGTATAGTAGGTCCAAATATTTGTGAAAAAAGTCATAGTATAGTATGTCGAAATTTTCGTATAAAAAATGTCATAGTATAGTATTTCGTAATTTTCGTTAAAAAAAAGTCATAGTATAGTATGTCCAAATTTTCGTGAAAAAAAAGTCAGTATTGTATGTCCAAATTTTCGTGAAAAAAAGTCATAGTATTGTATGTTGAAATTTTCGTGAAAAAAAAGTCATAGTATAGTATGTCGAAATTTTCGTATAAAAAATGTCATAGTATAGTATTTCGTAATTTTCGTTAAAAAAAAGTCATAGTATAGTATGTCGAAATTTTCGTATAAAAAATGTCATAGTATAGTATTTCGTAATTTTCGTTAAAAAAAAGTCATAGTATAGTTAGTCCAAATTTTCGTGAAGTCATAGTATTGTATGTCGAAATTTTCGTATAAAAAATGTCATAGTATAGTATTTCGTAATTTTCGTTAAAAAAAAGTCATAGTATAGTATGTCCAAATTTTCGTGAAAAAAGTCAGTATTGTATGTCCAAATTTTCGTATAAAAAAAGTCATAGTATTGTATGTCCAAATTTTCGTGAAAAAAAGTCATAGTATTGTATTTCTAAATTTTCGTATAAAAAAAGTCATAGTATAGTATGTCGAAATATTCATAAAAAAAAAAGTCATAGTATAGTATGTCGTAATTTTCGTGAAAAAAAAGTCAGTTAGTATGTCCAAATTTTCGTGAAGAAAACGTCATAGTATGAAAGTCGAAATTTTCGTGAAAAAAAAGTCATAGTATAGTGTGTCGAAATTTTCGTGAAGAAAAAGTCATAGTATAGTATGTCGAAATATTCGTGAAAAAAAAGTCATAGTATTGTATGTTGAAAAAGTCATAGTATAGTATGTCGAAATTTTCGTGGAGAAAAAGTCATAGTATATTATGTCGAACTTTTCGTGAAAAAAAAGTCATAGTATTGTATGTCCAAACTTTCGTGAAAAAAAGTCATAGTATATTATGTCGAACTTTTCGTGAAAAAAAAGTCATAGTATTGTATGTCCAAACTTTCGTGAAAAAAAGTCATAGTATTGTATGTCGAAATTTTCGTGAAAAAAAAGTCATAGTATAGTATGTCCAAATTTTCGTGAAAAAAGTCATAGTATAGTTAGTCCAAATTTTCGTGAAGTCATAGTATTGTATGTCGAAATTTTCGTATAAAAAATGTCATAGTATTGTATGTCGAAATTTTTATGAAAAAAAACTTAGTATAGTCTCGAAATTTTCGTGAAGAAAAAGTCACAGTATAGTATGTCGAAATTTTCGTGAAAAAAAAGTCATAGTATAGTATGTCCAAATTTTCGTGAAAAAAGTCATAGTATAGTATGTCGAAATTTTCGTAAAAAAAAGTCATAGTATTGTATGTCGAAAAACTCATAGTATAGTATGTCGAAATTTTCGTGAAAAAAAATTCATAGTATTGTATGTCGAAATTTTCGAGAAAAAAAAGTAATAGTATAGTGTCGAAATTTTCGTGAAGAAAAAGTCATAGTATAGTATGTCGAAATATTCCCGAAAAAAAAGTCATAGTATTGTATGTTGAAAAAGTCATAGTATAGTTAGTCCAAATTTTCGTGAAGTCATAGTATTGTATTTCGAAATTTTCGTATAAAAAATGTCATAGTATTTCAACATTTTCGTGAAAAAAAAGGTATAGTATAGTATGTCGAAAAAAATTCATAGTACAGTATGTTGAAATAAGTCATAGTATAGTATATCGAAACATTTTGTAAAAAAAAGTCATGATATAGTATGTTGAAAAATTCTTAAAAAAACTCATAGTATAGTATGTCGAAATTTTCATTAAAAAAGTCATATTATAGTTTGTCGAGAAAAATTGACCAAAAGTCATAGTATAGTATAGAGAATCATTTTGTTAATAAAAGTCATGATATAGTATGTCGAAAAATTTTGACCAAAAGTCATAGTATAGTATGTCGAAAAAAATTCATATTACAGAATGTTGAAAATAAAGTGATAGTATAGTGTGTCGAAATTTTTGTGAAAAAAGTGATAGTATAGTATGTCGAAATTTTCATGAAAAAAATTCATAGTATAGCATGTCGAAATTTTCATGAAAAAAGTCATAGTATAGTATGTTGAAATTTTCATGAAAAAAGTCATAGTATAGTATGTTGAAATTTTCATGAAAAAAGTCTAGTGTAGTATAGCTAAATTTTCATGAAAAAAAAGTCATATTATAGTACGTCGAAATTTTCGTGAAAAAAAAGTCATAGTATAGTATGTCGAAATTTTCGGGAAAAAAGGTCATAGTATTGTATGTCCAAATTTTCGAGAAAAAAGGTCATAGTATAGTATGTTGAAATTTTCGTAAAAAAAAGTCATAGTATTGTATGTCGAAAAACTCATAGTATAGTATGTCGAAATTTTCGTGAAAAAAAATTCATAGTATTGTATGTCCAAATTTTCGAGAAAAAAAAGTCATAGTATAGTATGTCGAAATTTTCGTGAAAAAAAAAGTCATAGTATAGTGTCGAAATTTTCGTGAAGAAAAACTCATAGTATAGTATGTCGAAATATTCGTGAAAAAAAAGTCATAGTATTGTATGTTGAAATTTTCGTGAAAAAAAAGTCATAGTATAGTATGTCGAAATTTTCGTGAAAAAAGTCATGGTATAGTTAGTCCAAATTTTCGTGAAGTCATAGTATTGTATGTCGAAATTTTCGTATAAAAAATGTCATAGTATAGTATTTCGTAATTTTCGTTAAAAAAAAGTCATAGTATAGTATGTCCAAATTTTCGTGAAAAAAGTCAGTATTGTATGTCCAAATTTTCGTATAAAAAAAGTCATAGTATTGTATGTCCAAATTTTCGTGAAAAAAAGTCATAGTATTGTATTTCTAAATTTTCGTATAAAAAAAGTCATAGTATAGTATGTCGAAATATTCGTAAAAAAAAAAGTCATAGTATAGCATGTCGTAATTTTCGTGAAAAAAAAGTCATAGTATTGTATGTCGAAAGTCATAGTATAGTATGTCCAAATTTTCGTGAAAAAAAAGTCAGTATGTCCAAATTTTCGTGAAGAAAACGTCATAGTATGAAAGTCGAAATTTTCGTGAAAAAAAAGTCATAGTATAGTGTGTCGAAATTTTCGTGAAGAAAAAGTCATAGTATAGTATGTCGAAATATTCGTGAAAAAAAAGTCATAGTATTGTATGTTGAAAAAGTCATAGTATAGTATGTCAATTTTCGTGAAAAGAAGTCACAGTATAGTATGTCGAAATTTTCGTGGAGAAAAAGTCATAGTATATTATGTCGAACTTTTCGTGAAAAGAAAGTCATAGTATTGTATGTCCAAACTTTCGTGAAAAAAAGTCATAGTATTGTATGTCCAAATTTTCGTGAAAAAAGTCATAGTATAGTTAGTCCAAATTTTCGTGAAGTCATAGTATTGTATGTCGAAATTTTCGTATAAAAAATGTCATAGTATAGTATGTCGAAATTTTTATGAAAAAAAACTCTTAGTATAGTGTCGAAATTTTCGTGAAAAAAAAGTCATGGTATAGTATGTCCAAATTTTCGTGAAAAAAGTCATAGTATAGTATGTCCAAATTTTCGTATAAAAAAGTCATAGTATTGTATGTCGAAAAAGTCATAGTATAGTAGGTCCAAATATTTGTGAAAAAAGTCATAGTATAGTATGTCCAAATTTTCGTGAGGAAAAAGTCATAGTATAGTTAGTCCAAATTTTCGTGAAGTCATAGTATTGTATGTCGAAATTTTCGTATAAAAAATGTCATAGTATAGTATTTCGTAATTTTCGTTAAAAAAAAGTCATAGTATAGTATGTCGAAATTTTCGTGAAAAAAAAGTCATTGTATTGTATGTCCAAATTTTCGTGAAAAAAAGTCATAGTATTTTATGTTGAAATTTTCGTGAAAAAAAAGTCATAGTATAGTATGTCGAAATTTTCGTGAAAAAAGTCATAGTATAGTTAGTCCAAATTTTCGTGAAGTCATAGTATTGTATGTCGAAATTTTCGTATAAAAAATGTCATAGTATAGTATTTCGTAATTTTCGTTAAAAAAAAGTCATAGTATAGTATGTCCAAATTTTCGTGAAAAAAGTCAGTATTGTATGTCCAAATTTTCGTATAAAAAAAGTCATAGTATTGTATTTCTAAATTTTCGTATAAAAAAAGTCTTAGTATAGTATGTCGAAATATTCATAAAAAAAAAGTCATAGTATAGTATGTCGTAATTTTCGTGAAAAAAAAGTCATAGTATTGTATGTCCAAAGTCATAGTATAGTATGTCCAAATTTTCGTGAAAAAAAAGTCAGTTAGTATGTCCAAATTTTCGTGAAGAAAACGTCATAGTATGAAAGTCGAAATTTTGTGAAAAAAAGTATTTTATGTCAAATTTGTGAAAAAAAGTCAAGTATTTGTACAAAATTTTTGAAAAAAAAGTCAATATGTAGTATTTTGTAAAAAAAGTTAGTATATATGTCAAATTTTCGTAAAAAAAAAAGTATAGTATGTCGAAATTTTAGAAAAAAAAAGTATAGTATATGTAATTTTCGTGAAAAAAAAATATAGTATATTGAAATTTCGTGAAAAAAAAATGTATGTATAAATTTTCGTGAAAAAAAATATTTATAAATTTTCGTAAAAAAAGTCATAGTATAGTATGTAAATTTTGTAAAAAAAGTCATAGTATGTGTCAAATTTCAATAAAAAAAAAGTCATAGTATAGTATGTCGAAATTTTCGTGAAAAAAAAAGTCATAGTATATGTCGAAATTTTCGTGAAAAAAAAGTCATAGTATAGTATGTGAAATATTTCGTGAAAAAAAGTCATAGTATGTATGTGAAATTTCGTGAAAAAAAAGTCATAGTATTGTATGTCCAAACTTTCGTGAAAAAAAGTCATAGTATTGTATGTCCAAATTTTCGTGAAAAAAGTCATAGTATAGTTAGTCCAAATTTTCGTGAAGTCATAGTATTGTATGTCGAAATTTTCGTATAAAAAATGTCATAGTATAGTATGTCGAAATTTTTATGAAAAAAAACTCTTAGTATAGTGTCGAAATTTTCGTGAAAAAAAAAGTCATGGTATAGTATGTCCAAATTTTCGTGAAAAAAGTCATAGTATAGTATGTCCAAATTTTCGTATAAAAAAGTCATAGTATTGTATGTCGAAAAAGTCATAGTATAGTAGGTCCAAATATTTGTGAAAAAAGTCATAGTATAGTATGTCCAAATTTTCGTGAGGAAAAAGTCATAGTATAGTTAGTCCAAATTTTCGTGAAGTCATAGTATTGTATGTCGAAATTTTCGTATAAAAAATGTCATAGTATAGTATTTCGTAATTTTCGTTAAAAAAAAGTCATAGTATAGTATGTCGAAATTTTCGTGAAAAAAAAGTCATTGTATTGTATGTCCAAATTTTCGTGAAAAAAAGTCATAGTATTTTATGTTGAAATTTTCGTGAAAAAAAAGTCATAGTATAGTATGTCGAAATTTTCGTGAAAAAAGTCATAGTATAGTTAGTCCAAATTTTCGTGAAGTCATAGTATTGTATGTCGAAATTTTCGTATAAAAAATGTCATAGTATAGTATTTCGTAATTTTCGTTAAAAAAAAGTCATAGTATAGTATGTCCAAATTTTCGTGAAAAAAGTCAGTATTGTATGTCCAAATTTTCGTATAAAAAAAGTCATAGTATTGTATTTCTAAATTTTCGTATAAAAAAAGTCTTAGTATAGTATGTCGAAATATTCATAAAAAAAAAGTCATAGTATAGTATGTCGTAATTTTCGTGAAAAAAAAGTCATAGTATTGTATGTCCAAAGTCATAGTATAGTATGTCCAAATTTTCGTGAAAAAAAAGTCAGTTAGTATGTCCAAATTTTCGTGAAGAAAACGTCATAGTATGAAAGTCGAAATTTTCGTGAAAAAAAAGTCATAGTATAGTGTGTCGAAATTTTCGTGAAGAAAAAGTCATAGTATAGTATGTCGAAATATTCGTGAAAAAAAAGTCATAGTATTGTATGTTGAAAAAGTCATAGTATAGTATGTCGAAATTTTCGTGGAGAAAAAGTCATAGTATATTATGTCGAACTTTTCGTGAAAAAAAAGTCATAGTATTGTATGTCCAAACTTTCGTGAAAAAAAGTCATAGTATTGTATGTCGAAATTTTCGTGAAAAAAAAGTCATAGTATAGTGTGTCGAAATTTTCGTGAAGAAAAAGTCATAGTATAGTATGTCGAAATATTCGTGAAAAAAAAGTCATAGTATTGTATGTTGAAAAAGTCATAGTATAGTATGTCGAAATTTTCGTGGAGAAAAAGTCATAGTATAGTATGTCAATTTTCGTGAAAAAAAGTCACAGTATAGTATGTCGAAATTTTCGTGGAGAAAAAGTCATAGTATATTATGTCGAAATTTTCGTGAAAAAAAAGTCATAGTATATTATGTCGAAATTTTCGTGAAAAAGAAGTCATTGTATTGTATGTCCAAATTTTCGTGAAAAAAAGTCATAGTATTGTATGTTGAAATTTTCGTGAAAAAAAAGTCATAGTATAGTTAGTCCAAATTTTCGTGAAGTCATAGTATTGTATGTCGAAATTTTCGTGAAAAAAGTCATAGTATAGTTAGTCCAAATTTTCGTGAAGTCATAGTATTGTATGTCGAAATTTTCGTATAAAAAATGTCATAGTATAGTATTTCGTAATTTTCGTTAAAAAAAAGTCATAGTATAGTATGTCCAAATTTTCGTGAAAAAAGTCAGTATTGTATGTCCAAATTTTCGTATAAAAAAAGTCATAGTATTGTATGTCCAAATTTTCGTGAAAAAAAGTCATAGTATTGTATGTCGAAATTTTCGTATAAAAAATGTCATAGTATAGTATGTCGAAATTTTTATGAAAAAAAACTCTTAGTATAGTGTCGAAATTTTCGTGAAAAAAAAGTCATGGTATAGTATGTCCAAATTTTCGTGAAGTCATAGTATTGTATGTCAAAATTTTCGTATAAAAAATGTCATAGTATAGTATTTCGTAATTTTCGTTAAAAAAAAGTCATAGTATAGTATGTCGAAATTTTCGTGAAAAAAAAGTCATTGTATTGTATGTCCAAATTTTCGTGAAAAAAAGTCATAGTATTGTATGTTGAAATTTTCGTGAAAAAAAAGTCATAGTATAGTATGTCGAAATTTTCGTGAAAAAAGTCATAGTATAGTTAGTCCAAATTTTCGTGAAGTCATAGTATTGTATGTCGAAATTTTCGTATAAAAAATGTCATAGTATAGTATTTCGTAATTTTCGTTAAAAAAAAGTCATAGTATAGTATGTCCAAATTTTCGTGAAAAAAGTCAGTATTGTATGTCCAAATTTTCGTATAAAAAAAGTCATAGTATTGTATGTCCAAATTTTCGTGAAAAAAAGTCATAGTATTGTATTTCTAAATTTTCGTATAAAAAAAGTCTTAGTATAGTATGTCGAAATATTCATAAAAAAAAAGTCATAGTATAGTATGTCGTAATTTTCGTGAAATCAAAGTCATAGTATTGTATGTCCAAAGTCATAGTATAGTATGTCCAAATTTTCGTGAAAAAAAAGTCAGTTAGTATGTCCAAATTTTCGTGAAGAAAACGTCATAGTATGAAAGTCGAAATTTTCGTGAAAAAAAAGTCATAGTAGTGTGTCGAAATTTTCGTGAAGAAAAAGTCATAGTATAGTATGTCGAAATATTCGTGAAAAAAAAGTCATAGTATTGTATGTTGAAAAAGTCATAGTATAGTATGTCGAAATTTTCGTGGAGAAAAAGTCATAGTATATTATGTCGAACTTTTCGTGAAAAAAAAGTCATAGTATTGTATGTACAAACTTTCGTGAAAAAAAGTCATAGTATTGTATGTCGAAATTTTCGTGAAAAAAAAGTCATAGTATAGTGTCGAAATTTTCGTGAAGAAAAAGTCATAGTATTGTATGTCGAAATATTCGTGAAAAAAAAGTCATAGTATTGTATGTTGAAAAAGTCATAGTATAGTATGTCAATTTTCGTGAAAAAAAGTCACAGTATAGTATGTCGAAATTTTCGTGGAGAAAAAGTCATAGTATATTATGTCGAAATTTTCGTGAAAAAAAAGTCATAGTATATTATGTCGAAATTTTCGTGAAAAAAAAGTCATTGTATTGTATGTCCAAATTTTCGTGAAAAAAAGTCATAGTATTGTATGTTGAAATTTTCGTGAAAAAAAAGTCATAGTATAGTTAGTCCAAATTTTCGTGGTCATAGTATTGCATGTCGAAATTTTCGTGAAAAAAGTCATAGTATAGTTAGTCCAAATTTTCGTGAAGTCATAGTATTGTATGTCGAAATTTTCGTATAAAAAATGTCATAGTATAGTATTTCGTAATTTTCGTTAAAAAAAAGTCATAGTATAGTATGTCCAAATTTTCGTGAAAAAAGTCAGTATTGTATGTCCAAATTTTCGTATAAAAAAAATCATAGTATTGTATTTCTAAATTTTCGTATAAAAAAAGTCACAGTATAGTATGTCGTAATTTTCGTGAAAAAAAAGTCATAGTATTGTATATCGAAAGTCATAGTATAGTATGTCCAAATTTTCGTGAAAAAAAAGTCAGTATGTCCAAATTTTCGTGAAGAAAACGTCATAGTATGAAAGTCGAAATTTTCGTGAAAAAAAAGTCATAGTATAGTGTGTCGAAATTTTCGTGAAGAAAAAGTCATAGTATAGTATGTCGAAATATTCGTGAAAAAAAAGTCATAGTATTGTATGTTGAAAAAGTCATAGTATAGTATGTCAATTTTCGTGAAAAAAAGTCACAGTATAGTATGTCGAAATTTTCGTGGAGAAAAAGTCATAGTATATTATGTCGAACTTTTCGTGAAAAAAAAGTCATAGTATTGTATGTCCAAATTTTCGTGAAAAAAAAGTCATAGTATAGTTAGTCCAAATTTTCGTGAAGTCATAGTATTGTATGTCGAAATTTTCCGTATAAAAAATGTCCATAGTATAGTATGTCGATTTTTTATGAAAAAAAACTCTTAGTATAGTGTCGAAATTTTTCGTTGAAAAAAAAAGTCATGGTATAGTATGTCAAATTTTCGTGATAAAGTCATAGTATAGTATGTCCAAAAAAATTTTCGTATAAAAAAGGTCATAGTATGGTATGTCGAAAAGTCATAAGTATAGTAGGTCCAAATATTTGTGAAAAAAGTCATAGTATAGTATGTCGAAATTTTCGTATAAAAAATGTCATAGTATAGGATTTCGTAATTTTCGGTTAAAAAAAGTCATTGTATTGTAGTCTCAAATTTTCGTGAAAAAAAGTCATAGTAGTGTATGTTGAAATTTTCGTGAAAAAAAAGTCATAGTATAGTAGTCCCCCAATTTTCGTGAAGTCCCATAGTATTGTATGTCGACATTTTCGTGGAGAAAAGTCAGAGTATATTATGTCGAACTTTTCGGTGAAAAAAAATGCATAGTATTGTATGTCCAAATTTTCGTGAAAAAAAGTCATAGTATTGTATGTTGAAATTTTCGTGAAAAAAAGTCATAGTATAGTTAGTCCCAACTTTTCGGAAGTCATAGTATTGTATGTCGAAATTTTCGTGTGAAAAAAAGTCATAGTATAGTTATTCCAAATTTTCGTGAAGTCAAGTATTGTATGTCGAAATTTTCGTATAAAAAATGAAATAGTATAGTATTTCGTAATTTTCGTGAAAAAAAGTCATAGTATTGCTATGTCGAAATATTCGTAAAAAAAAATGTCATAGTATAGTATGTCGAAATTTTTTATGAAAAAAACTCTTAGTATAGTGTCGAAATTTTCGTGAAAAAAAAGTCATAGTATTGTATGTCGAAAAAGTCATAGTATAGTAGGTCCAAATATTGTGAAAAAGTCATAGTATAGTATTTCGAAATTTTCGTATAAAAAATGTCATAGTATAGTATTTCGTAATTTTCGTTAAAAAAAAGTCATAGTATAGTATGTCCAAATTTTCGTGAAAAAAAAGTCAGTATTGTATGTCAAATTTTCGTGAAAAAAGTCATAGTATAGTATTGATGTGAAATTTTCGTTGAAAAAAAAGTCATAGTATAGTATGTCGAAATTTTCGTATAAAAAATGTCATAGTATAGTATTTCGTAATTTTCGTTAAAAAAAGTCATAGTATAGTATGTCGAAATTTTCGTATAAAAAATGTCATAGTATAGTATTTCGTAATTTTCGTTAAAAAAAAGTCATAGTATAGTTAGTCCAAATTTTCGTGAAGTCATAGTATTGTATGTCGAAATTTTCGTATAAAAAATGTCATAGTATAGTATTTCGTAATTTTCGTTAAAAAAAAGTCATAGTATAGTATGTCCAAATTTTCGTGAAAAAAGTCAGTATTGTATGTCCAAATTTTCGTATAAAAAAAGTCATAGTATTGTATGTCCAAATTTTCGTGAAAAAAAGTCATAGTATTGTATTTCTAAATTTTCGTATAAAAAAAGTCATAGTATAGTATGTCGAAATATTCATAAAAAAAAAAGTCATAGTATAGTATGTCGTAATTTTCGTGAAAAAAAAGTCAGTTAGTATGTCCAAATTTTCGTGAAGAAAACGTCATAGTATGAAAGTCGAAATTTTCGTGAAAAAAAAGTCATAGTATAGTGTGTCGAAATTTTCGTGAAGAAAAAGTCATAGTATAGTATGTCGAAATATTCGTGAAAAAAAAGTCATAGTATTGTATGTTGAAAAAGTCATAGTATAGTATGTCGAAATTTTCGTGGAGAAAAAGTCATAGTATATTATGTCGAACTTTTCGTGAAAAAAAAGTCATAGTATTGTATGTCCAAAATTTCGTGAAAAAAAGTCATAGTATATTATGTCGAACTTTTCGTGAAAAAAAGTCATAGTATTGTATGTCCAAACTTTCGTGAAAAAAAGTCATAGTATTGTATGTCGAAATTTTCGTGAAAAAAAAGTCATAGTATAGTATGTCCAAATTTTCGTGAAAAAAGTCATAGTATAGTTAGTCCAAATTTTCGTGAAGTCATAGTATTGTATGTCGAAATTTTCGTATAAAAAATGTCATAGTATTGTATGTCGAAATTTTTATGAAAAAAAACTTAGTATAGTCTCGAAATTTTCGTGAAGAAAAAGTCATAGTATTGTATGTTGAAATTTTCGTGAAAAAAAAGTCATAGTATAGTTAGTCCAAATTTTCGTGAAGTCATAGTATTGTATGTCGAAATTTTCGTGGAGAAAAAGTCATAGTATATTATGTCGAACTTTTCGTGAAAAAAAAGTCATAGTATTGTATGTCCAAATTTTTATGAAAAAAAACTTAGTATAGTCTCGAAATTTTCGTGAAGAAAAAGTCATAGTATTGTATGTTGAAATTTTCGTGAAAAAAAAGTCATAGTATAGTTAGTCCAAATTTTCGTGAAGTCATAGTATTGTATGTCGAAATTTTCGTGGAGAAAAAGTCATAGTATATTATGTCGAACTTTTCGTGAAAAAAAAGTCATTGTATTGTATGTCCAAATTTTCGTGAAAAAAAGTCATAGTATTGTATGTTGAAATTTTCGTGAAAAAAAAGTCATAGTATAGTTAGTCCAAATTTTCGTGAAGTCATAGTATTGTATGTCGAAATTTTCGTGGAGAAAAAGTCATAGTATATTATGTCGAACTTTTCGTGAAAAAAAAGTCATAGTATTGTATGTCGAAATTTTCGTGAAAAAAAAGTCATAGTATAGTGTCGAAATTTTCGTGAAGAAAAAGTCATAGTATAGTATGTCGAAATATTCGTGAAAAAAAAGTCATAGTATTGTATGTTGAAAAAGTCATAGTATAGTATGTCAATTTTCGTGAAAAAAAGTCACAGTATAGTATGTCGAAATTTTCGTGGAGAAAAAGTCATAGTATATTATGTCGAAATTTTCGTGAAAAAAAAGTCATAGTATATTATGTCGAAATTTTCGTGAAAAAAAAGTCATTGTATTGTATGTCCAAATTTTCGTGAAAAAAAGTCATAGTATTGTATGTTGAAATTTTCGTGAAAAAAAAGTCATAGTATAGTTAGTCCAAATTTTCGTGAAGTCATAGTATTGTATGTCGAAATTTTCGTGAAAAAAGTCATAGTATAGTTAGTCCAAATTTTCGTGAAGTCATAGTATTGTATGTCGAAATTTTCGTATAAAAAATGTAATAGTATAGTATTTCGTAATTTTCGTGAAAAAAAAGTCATAGTATTGTATGTCGAAATATTCGTAAAAAAAAATGTCATAGTATAGTATGTCGAAATTTTTATGAAAAAAAACTCTTAGTATAGTGTCGAAATTTTCGTGAAAAAAAAGTCATAGTATTGTATGTCGAAAAAGTCATAGTATAGTAGGTCCAAATATTTGTGAAAAAAGTCATAGTATAGTATGTCGAAATTTTCGTATAAAAAATGTCATAGTATAGTATTTCGTAATTTTCGTTAAAAAAAAGTCATAGTATAGTATGTCCAAATTTTCGTGAAAAAAAGTCAGTATTGTATGTCCAAATTTTCGTGAAAAAAAGTCATAGTATTGTATGTTGAAATTTTCGTGAAAAAAAAGTCATAGTATAGTATGTCGAAATTTTCGTATAAAAAATGTCATAGTATAGTATTTCGTAATTTTCGTTAAAAAAAAGTCATAGTATAGTATGTCGAAATTTTCGTATAAAAAATGTCATAGTATAGTATTTCGTAATTTTCGTTAAAAAAAAGTCATAGTATAGTTAGTCCAAATTTTCGTGAAGTCATAGTATTGTATGTCGAAATTTTCGTATAAAAAATGTCATAGTATAGTATTTCGTAATTTTCGTTAAAAAAAAGTCATAGTATAGTATGTCCAAATTTTCGTGAAAAAAGTCAGTATTGTATGTCCAAATTTTCGTATAAAAAAAGTCATAGTATTGTATGTCCAAATTTTCGTGAAAAAAAGTCATAGTATTGTATTTCTAAATTTTCGTATAAAAAAAGTCATAGTATAGTATGTCGAAATATTCATAAAAAAAAAAGTCATAGTATAGTATGTCGTAATTTTCGTGAAAAAAAAGTCAGTTAGTATGTCCAAATTTTCGTGAAGAAAACGTCATAGTATGAAAGTCGAAATTTTCGTGAAAAAAAAGTCATAGTATAGTGTGTCGAAATTTTCGTGAAGAAAAAGTCATAGTATAGTATGTCGAAATATTCGTGAAAAAAAAGTCATAGTATTGTATGTTGAAAAAGTCATAGTATAGTATGTCGAAATTTTCTTGGAGAAAAAGTCATAGTATATTATGTCGAACTTTTCGTGAAAAAAAAGTCATAGTATTGTATGTCCAAACTTTCGTGAAAAAAAGTCATAGTATATTATGTCGAACTTTTCGTGAAAAAAAGTCATAGTATTGTATGTCCAAACTTTCGTGAAAAAAAGTCATAGTATTGTATGTCGAAATTTTCGTGAAAAAAAAGTCATAGTATAGTATGTCCAAATTTTCGTGAAAAAAGTCATAGTATAGTTAGTCCAAATTTTCGTGAAGTCATAGTATTGTATGTCGAAATTTTCGTATAAAAAATGTCATAGTATTGTATGTCGAAATTTTTATGAAAAAAAACTTAGTATAGTCTCGAAATTTTCGTGAAGAAAAAGTCATAGTATAGTATGTCCAAATTTTCGTGAAAAAAGTCATAGTATAGTATGTCGAAATTTTCGTAAAAAAAAGTCATAGTATTGTATGTCGAAAAACTCATAGTATAGTATGTCGAAATTTTCGTGAAAAAAAATTCATAGTATTGTATGTCGAAATTTTCGAGAAAAAAAAGTAATAGTATAGTGTCGAAATTTTCGTGAAGAAAAAGTCATAGTATAGTATGTCGAAATATTCCCGAAAAAAAAGTCATAGTATTGTATGTTGAAAAAGTCATAGTATAGTTAGTCCAAATTTTCGTGAAGTCATAGTATTGTATGTCGAAATTTTCGTATAAAAAATGTCATAGTATAGTATTTCGTAATTTTCGTTAAAAAAAAGGTCATAGTATAGTATGTCGAAAAACTCATAGTATAGTATGTCGAAATTTTCGTAAAAAAAAGTCATAGTATTGTATGTCGAAAAACTCATAGTATAGTATGTCGAAATTTTCGTGAAAAAAAATTCATAGTATTGTATGTCGAAATTTTCGAGAAAAAAAAGTAATAGTATAGTGTCGAAATTTTCGTGAAGAAAAAGTCATAGTATTGTATGTCGAAATATTCGTGAAAAAAAAGTCATAGTATTGTATGTTGAAAAAGTCATAGTATAGTATGTCAATTTTCGTGAAAAAAAGTCACAGTATAGTATGTAGAAATTTTCGTGGAGAAAAAGTCATAGTATAGTATGTCGAAATTTTCGTGAAGTCATAGTATTGTATGTCGAAATATTCGTGAAAAAAAAGTCATAGTATTGTATGTTGAAAAAGTCATAGTATAGTATGTCGAAATTTTCGTGGAGAAAAAGTCATAGTATATTATGTCGAACTTTTCGTGAAAAAAAAGTCATAGTATTGTATGTCCAAACTTTCGTGAAAAAAAGTCATAGTATTGTATGTCGAAATTTTCGTGAAAAAAAAGTCATAGTATTGTATGTCGAAAAAGTCATAGTATAGTAGGTCCAAATATTTGTGAAAAAAGTCATAGTATAGTTAGTCCAAATTTTCGTGGTCATAGTATTGTATGTCGAAATTTTCGTATAAAAAATGTCATAGTATTGTATTTCTAAATTTTCGTTAAAAAAAAGTCATAGTATAGTATGTCCAAATTTTCGTATAAAAAAAGTCATAGTATTGTATGTCGAAAAAGTCATAGTATAGTAGGTCCAAATATTTGTGAAAAAAGTCATAGTATAGTTAGTCCAAATTTTCGTGGTCATAGTATTGTATGTCGAAATTTTCGTATAAAAAATGTCATAGTATTGTATTTCTAAATTTTCGTTAAAAAAAAGTCATAGTATAGTATGTCCAAATTTTCGTGAAAAAAGTCAGTATTGTATGTCCAAATTTTCGTATAAAAAAAGTCATAGTATTGTATTTCTAAATTTTCGTATAAAAAAAGTCATAGTATAGTATGTCGAAATATTCGTGAAAAAAAAGTCATAGTATTGTATGTTGAAAAAGTCATAGTATAGTATGTCGAAATTTTCGTGGAGAAAAAGTCATAGTATATTATGTCGAACTTTTCGTGAAAAAAAAGTCATAGTATTGTATGTCCAAACTTTCGTGAAAAAAAGTCATAGTATTGTATGTCGAAATTTTCGTGAAAAAAAAGTCATAGTATAGTATGTCCAAATTTTCGTGAAAAAAGTCATAGTATAGTATGTCCAAATTTTCGTATAAGAAAAGTCATAGTATTGTATGTCGAAAAAGTCATAGTATAGTAGGTCCAAATATTTGTGAAAAAAGTCATAGTATAGTTAGTCCAAATTTTCGTGGTCATAGTATTGTATGTCGAAATTTTCGTATAAAAAATGTCATAGTATAGTATGTCGAAATTTTCGTGAAAACAGTGATAGTATAGTATGTCGAACTTTTTGTGAAAAAAGTGATAGTATAGTATGTCGAAATTTTCATGAAAAAAATTCATAGTATAGTATGTTGAAATTTTCATGAAAAAAGTCATAGTATAGTATGTTGAAATTTTCATGAAAAAAGTCTAGTGTAGTATACCGAAATTTTCATGAAAAAAAAGTCATATTATAGTACGTCGAAATTTTCGTGAAAAAAAAGTCATAGTATAGTATGTCGAAATTTTCGGGAAAAAAGGTCATAGTATAGTATGTCGAAATTTTCGTAAAAAAAAGTCATAGTATTGTATGTCGAAAAACTCATAGTATTGTATGTCGAAATTTTCGTATAAAAAATGTCATAGTATAGTATGTCGAAATTTTTATGAAAAAAAAGTCATAGTATAGTATGTCCAAATTTTCGTGAAAAAAAAGTCGTAGTATTGTATGTTAAAATTTGTACATACCATACTATGACTTTTTTTCACGAAAATTTCGACATACTATACTATGACTTTTTTTTCACGAAAATTACAACATACTATACTATGACTTTTTCGACATACAATACAATGACTTTTTCGACATACAATACTATGACTTTTTTTTCACAAAAATTTCGACGTACTATCCTCGGACTTTTTCGACATACAATACTATGACTCTTTTTATACGAAAATTTGGACATACAATACTATGACTTTTTTCACGAAAATTTGGACATACAATACTATGACTTTTTTTTCACGAAAATTTCGACATACTATACTATGACTTTTTTCACGAAAATTTCGACATACTATACTATGACTTTTTTTTCACGAAAATTACAACATACTATACTATGACTTTTTCGACATACAATACTATGACTTTTTTTTACGAAAATTTCGACATACTATACTATGAGTATTTTTCACGAAAATTTCGACATACTATACTATGACTTTTTCTTCATGAAATTTTCGACATACTATACTGACTTTTTTTTCACGGAATTTTCGACATACTATACTGTGACTTTTTCACGAAAATTGACATACTATACTATGACTTTTTCAACATACAATACTATGACTTTTTTTTCACGAATATTTCGACATACTATACTATGACTTTTTCTTCACGAAAATTTCGACACTATACTATGACTTTTTTTTCACGAAAATTTCGACATACAATACTATGACTTTTTTTCACGAAAGTTTGGACATACAATACTATGACTTTTTTTTCACGAAAAGTTCGACATAATATACTATGACTTTTTCTCCACGAATATTTCGACATACTATACTATGACTTTTTCGACATACTATACTATGACTTTTTTTTCACGAAAATTTGGACATACTATACTATGACTTTTTTGACATACAATACTATGACTTTTTTTTCACGAATATTACGACATACTATACTATGACTTTTTTTTCACGAAAATTTGGACATACTATGCTATGAATTTTTTTTCACGAAAATTTGGACATACAATACTATGACTTTTTTTTCACGAAAATTGACATACTATACTGACTTTTTTTATACGAAAATTTGGACATACAATACTATGACTTTTTTCACGAAAATTTCGACATACTATACTATGACTTTTTCTTCATGAAATTTTCGACATACTATACTATGACTTTTTTTCACGGAATTTTCGACATACTATACTATGACTTTTTCGACATACTATATACTGACTTTTTTTCACGAAAATTGACATACTATACTATGATTTTTTTTTCATGAAAATTGACTTACTATAATTTTGACTTTTTCGACATACTATACTATGACTTTTTTTCACGAAAATTTCGACATACTATACTATGACTTTTTCGACATACTATATACTGTGACTTTTTTTCACGAAAATTGACATACTATACTATGACTTTTTTTTCATAAAAATTGACATACTATACTATGACTTTTTCGACATACTATACTATGACTTTTTCTTCACGAAAATGTGGTCATACTATACTATGACTTTTTTTTCACGAAAATTACGACATACTATACTATGAGTTTTTTTTCATGAAAATTGACTTACGATAATTTTGACTTTTTCGACATACTATACTATGACTTTTTTTCACGAAAATTTCGACATACTATACTATGACTTTTTCGACATACTATATACTGTGACTTTTTTTAACGAAAATTGACATACTATACTATGACTTTTTCTTCACGAAAATTTCGACACTATATTTTGACTTTTTTTTCACGAAAATTTGGACATACTATACTATGACTTTTTTTTCACGAAAATTTCGACATACTATACTATGACTTTTTTTACGAATATTTCGACATACTATACTATGACTTTTTTTATACGAAAATTTCGACATACAATACTATGACTTTTTTTTTACGAAAATTTCGACATAATATACTATGAGTTTTTTTTCACGAAAATTTCGACATACTATACTCGGACTTTTTCGACATACAATACTATGACTCTTTTTATACGAAAATTTGGACATACAATACTATTACTTTTTTCACGAAAATTTGGACATACAATACTATGACTTTTTTTTCACGAAAATTAAGACATACTATACTATGACTTTTTCGACATACTATACTATGACTTTTTTTTCACGAAAATTTCGACATACAATACTATGACTTTTTTCATGAAAATGTGGACATACAATACTATGACTTTTTTTTCACGAAAATTTCGACATACTATACTATGACTTTTTTTTCACGAAAATTACAACATACTATACTATGACTTTTTCGACATACAATACTATGACTTTTTTTTACGAAAATTTCGACACTATACTATGAGTATTTTTCACGAAAATTTCGACATACTATACTATGACTTTTTTTTCACGGAATTTTCGACATACTATACTATGACTTTTTTTTCACGAAAATTACGACATACTATACTATGAGTTTTTTTTCATAAAAATTGACATACTATACTGAGTTTTTCAACATACTATACTATGACTTTTTTTCACGAAAATTTCGACATACTATACTATGACTTTTTCTTCATGAAATTTTCGACATACTATACTATGACTTTTTTTTCACGGAATTTTCGACATACTATACTATGACTTTTTCTTCACAAAAATTTGGTCATACTATACTATGACTTTTTTTTCACGAAAATTACGACATACTATACTATGACTTTTTTTCACGAAAATTTCGACATACTATACTATGACTTTTTCGACATACTATATACTGTGACTTTTTTTCACGAAAATTGACATACTATACAATGACTTTTTCTTCACGAAAATTTCGACACTATATTATGACTTTTTTTTCACGAAAATTTGGACATACTATACTATGACTTTTTTTTCACGAAAATTTTGACATACCATACTATGACTTTTTTTACGAATATTTCGACATACTATACTATGACTTTTTTTATACGAAAATTTCGACATACAATACTATGACTTTTTTTTTACGAAAATTTCGACATACTATACTATGAGTTTTTTTTCACGAAAATTTCGACATACTATACTCGGACTTTTTCGACATACAATACTATGTCTCTTTTTATACGAAAATTTGGACATACAATACTATGACTTTTTTCACGAAAATTTGGACATACAATACTATGACTTTTTTTTCACGAAAATTTCGACATACTATACTATGACTTTTTCGACATACTATACTATGACTTTTTTTTCACGAAAATTTCGACATACAATACTATGACTTTTTTCACGAAAATGTGGACATACAATACTATGACTTTTTTTTCACGAAAATTTCGACATACTATACTGACTTTTTTTTCACGAAAATTTCGACATACTATACTATGACTTTTTTCACAAAAATTACAACATACTATACTATGACTTTTTCGACATACAATACTATGACTTTTTTTTACGAAAATTTCGACATACTATACTATGAGAATTTTCACGAAAATTTCGACATACTATACTATGACTTTTTTTTCACGGAATTTTCGACATACTATACTATGACTTTTTCTTCACAAAAATTTGGTCATACTATACTATGACTTTTTTTTCACGAAAATTATGACATACTATACTATGACTTTTTTTTCATAAAAATTGACATACTATACTATGACTTTTTCGACATACTATACTATGACTTTTTCTTCACGAAAATGTGGTCATACTATACTATGATTTTTTTTCACGAAAATTACGACATACTATACTATGAGTTTTTTTTCATGAAAATTGACTTACTATAATTTTGACTTTTTCGACATACTATACTATGACTTTTTTTCACGAAAATTTCGACATACTATACTATGACTTTTTCGACATACTATATACTGTGACTTTTTTTCACGAAAATTGACATACTATACTATAACTTTTTTTTCATAAAAATTGACATACTATACTATGACTTTTTCGACATACTATACTATGACTTTTTTTTCACGAAAATTACGACATACTATACTATGAGTTTTTTTTCATGAAAATTGACTTACTATAATTTTGACTTTTTCGACATACTATACTATGACTTTTTTTCACGAAAATTTCGACATACTATACTATGACTTTTTCGACATACTATATACTGTGACTTTTTTTCACGAAAATTGACATACTATACTATGACTTTTTCTTCACGAAAATTTCGACACACTATATTATGACTTTTTTTTCACGAAAATTTGGACATACTATACTATGACTTTTTTTTCACGAAAATTTCGACATACTATACTATGACTTTTTTTACGAATATTTCGACATACTATACTATGACTTTTTTTATACGAAAATTTCGACATACAATACTATGACTTTTCATGAAAATGTGGACATACAATACCATGACTTTTTTTTCACGAAAATTTCGACATACTATACTATGACTTTTTTTTCACGAAAATTTCGACATACTATACTATGACTTTTTTTTCACGAAAATTACAACATACTATACTATGACTTTTTCGACATACAATACTATGACTTTTTTTTACGAAAATTTCGACATACTATACTATGAGTATTTTTCACGAAAATTTCGACATACTATACTATGACTTTTTCTTCATGAAATTTTCGACATACTATACTATGACTTTTTTTTCACGAAAATGTGGACATACAATACTATGACTTTTTTTTCACGAAAATTTCGACATACTATACTGACTTTTTTTTCACGAAAATTTCGACATACAATACTATGACTTTTCATGAAAATGTGGACATACAATACCATGACTTTTTTTTCACGAAAATTTCGACATACTATACTATGAGAATTTTCACGAAAATTTCGACATACTATACTATGACTTTTTTTTCACGGAATTTTCGACATACTATACTATGACTTTTTCTTCACAAAAATTTGGTCATACTATACTATGACTTTTTTTTTCACGAAAATTAAGACATACTATACTATGAGTTTTTTTTCATAAAAATTGACATACTATACTGACTTTTTCAACACACTATACTATGACTTTTTTTTACGAAAATTTCGACATACTATACTATGACTTTTTCTTCATGAAATTTTCGACATACTATACTATGACTTTTTTTTCACGGAATTTTCGACATACTATACTATGACTTTTTCTTCACAAAAATTTGGTCATACTATACTATGACTTTTTTTCACGAAAATTACGACATACTATACTATGACTTTTTTTTCATAAAAATTGACAGACTATACTATGACTTTTTCGACATACTATACTATGACCTTTTTTATACGAAAATTTCGACATACAATACTATGACTTTTTTTTTACGAAAATTTCGACATACTATACTATGACTTTTTTTCACGAAAATTTCGACATACTATACTATGACTTTTTTTTCACGAAAATTACAACATACTATACTATGACTTTTTCGACATACAATACTATGACTTTTTTTTACGAAAATTTCGACATTCTATACTATGACTTTTTTTACGAATATTTCGACATACTATACTATGACTTTTTTTTCACGAAAATTTCGACATTCTATACTATGACTTTTTTCACGAAAATTTAGTCATACTATACTATGACTTTTTTTTCACGAAAATTTCGACATACTATACTATGACTTTTTTCACGAAAATTACAACATACTATACTATGACTTTTTCGACATACAATACTATGACTTTTTTTTACGAAAATTTCGACATACTACACTATGAGAATTTTCACGAAAATTTCGACATACTATACTATGACTTTTTTTTCACGGAATTTTCGACATACTATACTATGACTTTTTCTTCACAAAAATTTGGACATACCATACTATGACTTTTTTTTCACGAAAATTACGACATACTATACTATGAGTTTTTTTTCATAAAAATTGACATACTATACTGACTTTTTCGACATACTATACTATTGACTTTTTTTCACGAAAATTTTGTCATACTATACTATGACTTTTTTCACGAAAATTTCGACATACTATACTATGACTTTTTTTTCACGAAAATTACAACATACTATACTATGACTTTTTCGACATACAATACTATGACTTTTTTTTACGAAAATTTCGACATACTATACTATGAGAATTTTCACGAAAATTTCGACATACTATACTATGACTTTTTTTTCACGGAATTTTCGACATACTATACTATGACTTTCTTCACAAAAATTTGGACATACCATACTATGACTTTTTTCACGAAAATTACGACATACTATACTATGACTTTTTTTTCATAAAAATTGACATACTATACTGACTTTTTCGACATACTATACTATGACCTTTTTTATACGAAAATTTCGACATACAATACTATGACTTTTTTTTTACGAAAATTTCGACATACTATACTATGACTTTTTTTCACGAAAATTTCGACATACTATACTCGGACTTTTTCGACATACAATACTATGACTCTTTTTATACGAAAATTTGGACATACAATACTATGACTTTTTTCACGAAAATTTGGACATACAATACTGACTTTTTTCACGAAAATTTCGACATACTATACTATGACTTTTTCGACATACTATACTATGACTTTTTTTTCACGAAAATTTCGACATACAATACTATGACTTTTTTCATGAAAATGTGGACATACAATACTATGACTTTTTTTTCACGAAAATTTCGACATACTATACTATGACTTTTTTTTCACGAAAATTTCGACATACTATACTATGACTTTTTTTTCACGAAAATTACAACATACTATACTATGACTTTTTCGACATACAATACTATGACTTTTTTTTACGAAAATTTCGACATTCTATACTATGACTTTTTTTACGAATATTTCGACATACTATACTATGACTTTTTTTTCACGAAAATTTCGACATTCTATACTATGACTTTTTTCACGAAAATTTAGTCATACTATACTATGACTTTTTTTTCACGAAAATTTCGACATACTATACTATGACTTTTTTCACGAAAATTACAACATACTATACTATGACTTTTTCGACATACAATACTATGACTTTTTTTTACGAAAATTTCGACATACTACACTATGAGAATTTTCACGAAAATTTCGACATACTATACTATGACTTTTTTTTCACGGAATTTTCGACATACTATACTATGACTTTTTCTTCACAAAATTTGGACATACCATACTATGACTTTTTTTCACGAAAATTACGACATACTATACTATGAGTTTTTTTTCATAAAAATTGACATACTATACTGACTTTTTCGACATACTATACTATTGACTTTTTTTCACGAAAATTTTGTCACGAAAATTTCGACATACTATACTATGACTTTTTTCACGAAAATTTCGACATACTATACTATGACTTTTTTTTCACGAAAATTACAACGTACTATACTATGAGTTTTTTTTCATAAAAATTGACATACTATACTGACTTTTTCAACACACTATACTATGACTTTTTTTTACGAAAATTTCGACATACTATACTATGACTTTTTCTTCATGAAATTTTCGACATACTATACTATGACTTTTTTTTCACGGAATTTTCGACATACTATACTATGACTTTTTCTTCACAAAAATTTGGTCATACTATACTATGACTTTTTTTTCACGAAAATTACGACATACTATACTATGACTTTTTTTTCATAAAAATTGACAGACTATACTATGACTTTTTCGACATACTATACTATGACTTTTTTTATACGAAAATTTCGACATACAATACTATGACTTTTTTTTTACGAAAATTTCGACATACTATACTATGACTTTTTTTCACGAAAATTTCGACATACTATACTCGGACTTTTTCGACATACAATACTATGACTCTTTTTATACGAAAATTTGGACATACAATACTATGACTTTTTTCACGAAAATTTGGACATACAATACTATGACTTTTTTCACGAAAATTTCGACATACTATACTATGACTTTTTCGACATACTATACTATGACTTTTTTTTCACGAAAATTTCGACATACAATACTATGACTTTTTTCATGAAAATGTGGACATACAATACTATGACTTTTTTTTCACGAAAATTTCGACATACTATACTATGACTTTTTTTTCACGAAAATTACAACATACTATACTATGACTTTTTCGACATACAATACTATGACTTTTTTTTACGAAAATTTCGACATTCTATACTATGACTTTTTTTACGAATATTTCGACATACTATACTATGACTTTTTTTTCACGAAAATTTCGACATTCTATACTATGACTTTTTTCACGAAAATTACAACATACTATACTATGACTTTTTCGACATACAATACTATGACTTTTTTTTACGAAAATTTCGACATACTATACTATGAGAATTTTCACGAAAATTTCGACATACTATACTATGACTTTTTTTTCACGGAATTTTCGACATACTATACTATGACTTTTTCTTCACAAAAATTTGGACATACCATACTATGACTTTTTTTTCACGAAAATTACGACATACTATACTATGAGTTTTTTTTCATAAAAATTGACATACTATACTGACTTTTTCGACATACTATACTATTGACTTTTTTTCACGAAAATTTTGTCATACTATACTATGACTTTTTTCACGAAAATTTCGACATACTATACTATGACTTTTTTTTCACGAAAATTACAACATACTATACTATGACTTTTTCGACATACAATACTATGACTTTTTTTTACGAAAATTTCGACATACTATACTATGAGAATTTTCACGAAAATTTCGACATACTATACTATGACTTTTTTTTCACGGAATTTTCGACATACTATACTATGACTTTCTTCACAAAAATTTGGACATACCATACTATGACTTTTTTCACGAAAATTACGACATACTATACTATGACTTTTTTTTCATAAAAATTGACATACTATACTGACTTTTTCGACATACTATACTATGACTTTTTTTCACGAAAATTTCGACATACTATACTATGACTTTTTCTTCATGAAATTTTCGACATACTATACTATGACTTTTTTTTCACGAAATTTTCGACATACTATACTATGACTTTTTCTTCACAAAAATTTGGTCATACTATACTATGACTTTTTTTTCACGAAAATTACGACATACTATACTATGAGTTTTTTTTCATAAAAATTGACATACTATACTATGACTTTTTCGACATACTATATACTGTGACTTTTTTTCACGAAAATTGACATACTATACTATGACTTTTTCTTCACGAAAATTTCGACACTATATTATGACTTTTTTTTCACGAAAATTTGGACATACTATACTATGACTTTTTTTTCACGAAAATTTCGACATTCTATACTATGACTTTTTTTACGAATATTTCGACATACTATACTATGACTTTTTTCACGAAAATGTGGTCATACTACACTGACTTTTTTTTCACGAAAATTACGACATACTATACTATGAGTTTTTTTTTATAAAAATTGACATACTATACTATGACTTTTTCGAAATACTATACTATGACTTTTTTTATACGAAAATTTCGACATACAATACTATGATTTTTTTTTACGAAAATTTCGACATACTATACTATGACTTTTTTTTCACGAAAATTTCGACATACTATACTCGGACTTTTTCGACATACAATACTATGACTCTTTTTATACGAAAATTTGGACATACAATACTATGACTTTTTTCACGAAAATTTGGACATACAATACTATGACTTTTTTCACGAAAATTTCGACATACTATACTATGACTTTTTCGACATACTATACTATGACTTTTTTTTCACGAAAATTTCGACATACTATACTATGACTTTTTCGACATACAATACTATGACTTTTTTTTACGAAAATTTCGACACTATACTATAAATATTTTTCACGAAAATTTCGACATACTATACTATGACTTTTTTTCACAAAATGTGGAAATACAATACTATGACTTTTTTTTCACGAAAATTTCGACATACTATACTATGACTTTTTTCACGAAAATTTCGACATACTATACTATGACTTTTTTTTCACGAAAATTACAACGTACTATACTATGAATTTTTCGACATACAATACTATGACTTTTTTTTACAAAAATTTCGACATACTATACTATGAGAATTTTCACGAAAATTTCGACATAATATACTATGACTTTTTTTTACGAAAATTTCGACATACTATACTATGAGTATTTTTCACGAAAATTTCGACATACTATACTATGACTTTTTCTTCATGAAATTTTCGACATACTATACTATGACTTTTTTTTCACGAAAATGTGGACATACAATACTATGACTTTTTTTTCACGAAAATTTAGTCATACTATACTATGACTTTTTTTTCACGAAAATTTCGACATACTATACTATGACTTTTTTCACGAAAATTACAACATACTATACTATGACTTTTTCGACATACAATACTATGACTTTTTTTTACGAAAATTTCGACATACTATACTATGAGAATTTTCACGAAAATTTCGACATACTATACTATGACTTTTTTTTCACGGAATTTTCGACATACTATACTATGACTTTTTCTTCACAAAAATTTGGACATACCATACTATGACTTTTTTTTCACGAAAATTACGACATACTATACTATGAGTTTTTTTTCATAAAAATTGACATACTATACTGACTTTTTCGACATACTATACTATGACTTTTTTTCACGAAAATTTTGTCATACTATACTATGACTTTTTTCACGAAAATTTCGACATACTATACTATGACTTTTTTTTCACGAAAATTACAACATACTATACTATGACTTTTTCGACATACAATACTATGACTTTTTTTTACGAAAATTTCGACATACTATACTATGAGAATTTTCACGAAAATTTCGACATACTATACTATGACTTTTTTTTCACGGAATTTTCGACATACTATACTATGACTTTTTCTTCACAAAAATTTGGACATACCATACTATGACTTTTTTCACGAAAATTACGACATACTATACTATGACTTTTTTTTCATAAAAATTGACATACTATACTGACTTTTTCGACATACTATACTATGACTTTTTTTCACGAAAATTTCGACATACTATACTATGACTTTTTCTTCATGAAATTTTCGACATACTATACTATGACTTTTTTTTCACGTAATTTTCGACATACTATACTATGACTTTTTCTTCACAAAAATTTGGTCATACTATACTATGACTTTTTTTTCACGAAAATTACGACATACTATACTATGAGTTTTTTTTCATAAAAATTGACATACTATACTATGACTTTTTCGACATACTATATACTGTGACTTTTTTTCACGAAAATTGACATACTATACTATGACTTTTTCTTCACGAAAATTTCGACACACTATATTATGACTTTTTTTTCACGAAAATTTGGACATACTATACTATGACTTTTTTTTCACGAAAATTTCGACATACTATACTCTGACTTTTTTTACGAATATTTCGACATACTATACTATGACTTTTTTCACGAAAATGTGGTCATACTATACTATGACTTTTTTTTCACGAAAATTACGACATACTATACTATGAGTTTTTTTTTATAAAAATTGACATACTATAATTTTGACTTTTTCGACATACTATACTATGACTTTTTTTCACGAAAATTTCGACATACTATACTATGACTTTTTCGACATACTATATACTGTGACTTTTTTTCACGAAAATTGACCTACTATACTATGACTTTTTCTTCACGAAAATTTCGACACTATATTATGACTTTTTTCACGAAGATTTCGACATACTATACTATGACTTTTTTTTCACGAAAATTTGGACATACTATACTATGACTTTTTTTATACGAAAATTTTGTCATACAATACTATGACTTTTTTTTTACGAAAATTTCGACATACTATACTATGAGTTTTTTTTCACGAAAATTTCGACATACTATACTATGACTTTTTGGACATACTATATACTGTGACTTTTTTTCACGAAAATTGACATACTATACTATGACTTTTTCTTCACGAAAATTTCGACACTATATTATGACTTTTTTCACGAAGATTTCGACATACTATACTATGACTTTTTTTTCACGAAAATTTCGACATACTATACTCGGACTTTTTCGACATACAATACTATGACTCTTTTTATACGAAAATTTGGACATACAATACTATGACTTTTTTCACGAAAATTTGGACATACAATACTATGACTTTTTTTTCACGAAAATTTGGACATACTATACTATGACTTTTCGACATACTATACTATGACTTTTTTTTCACGAAAATTTCGACATACAATACTGACTTTTTTCACGAAAATGTGGACATACAATACTATGACTTTTTTTTCACGAAAATTTCGACATACTATACTGACTTTTTTTTCACGAAAATTTCGACATACTATACTATGACTTTTTTTTTCACGTAAATTACAACATACTATACTATGACTTTTTCGACATACAATACTATGACTTTTTTTTACGAAAATTTCGACATACTATACTATGAGAATTTTCACGAAAATTTCGACATACTATACTATGACTTTTTTTTCACGGAATTTTCGACATACTATACTATGACTTTTTCTTCACAAAAATTTGGTCATACTATACTATGACTTTTTTTTCACGAAAATTACGACATACTATACTATGAGTTTTTTTTCATAAAAATTGACATACTATACTGACTTTTTCGACATACTATACTATGACTTTTTTTCACGAAAATTTCGACATACTATACTATGACTTTTTCTTCATGAAATTTTCGACATACTATACTATGACTTTTTTCACGGAATTTTCGACATACTATACTATGACTTTTTCTTCACAAAAATTTGGTCATACTATACTATGACTTTTTTTTCACGAAAATTACGACATACTATACTATTACTTTTTTTTAATAAAAATTGACATACTATACTATGACTTTTTCGACATACTATACTATGACTTTTTTTCACGAAAATTGACATACTATACTATGACTTTTTCTTCACGAAAATTTCGACACTATATTATGACTTTTTTTTCACGAAAATTTCGACATACTATACTATGACTTTTTTTTCACGAATATTTCGACATACTATACTATGACTTTTTATACGAAAATTTCGACATACTATACTATGAGTTTTTTCACGAAAATGTGGTCATACTATACTATGACTTTTTTTTCACGAAAATTACGACATACTATACTATGAGTTTTTTTTCATGAAAATTGACATACTATAATTTTGACTTTTTCGACATACTATACTATGACTTTTTTCACGAAAATTTCGACATACTATACTATGACTTTTTCGACATACTATATACTGTGACTTTTTTTCACGAAAATTGACATACTATACTATGACTTTTTCTTCACGAAAATTTCGACACTATATTATGACTTTTTTTTCACGAAAATTTGGACATACTATACTATGACTTTTTTTTCACGAAAATTTGGACATACTATACTATGACTTTTTTTACGAATATTTCGACATACTATACTATGACTTTTTTTTTACGAAAATTTCGACATACTATACTATGAGTTTTTTTTCACGAAAATTTCGACATACTATACTCGGACTTTTTCGACATACAATACTATGACTCTTTTTATACGAAAATTTGGACATACAATACTATGACTTTTTTCACGAAAATTTCGACATACTATACTATGACTTTTTCGACATACTATACTATGACTTTTTTTTCACGAAAATTTCGACATACAATACTATGACTTTTTTCACGAAAATGTGGACATACTATACTATGACTTTTTCTTCATGAAATTTTCGACATACTATACTATGACTTTTTTTTCACGGAATTTTCGACATACTATACTATGACTTTTTCTTCACAAAAATTTGGTCATACTATACTATGACTTTTTTTTCACGAAAATTACGACATACTATACTATGACTTTTTTTTCATAAAAATTGACATACTATACTATGACTTTTTCTTCACGAAAATTTCGACACACTATATTATGATTTTTTTTTCACGAAAATTTCGACATACTATACTATGACTTTTTTTTCACGAATATTTCGACATACTATACTATGACTTTTTTTATACGAAAATTTCGACATACTATACTATGAGTTTTTTCACGAAAATGTGGTCATACTATACTATGACTTTTTTTTCACGAAAATTACGACATACTATACTGAGTTTTTTTTCATGAAAATTGACATACTATAATTTTGACTTTTTCGACATACTATACTATGCCTTTTTTTCACGAAAATTTCGACATACTATACTATGACTTTTTCGACATACTATATACTGTGACTTTTTTTCACGAAAATTGACATACTATACTATGACTTTTTCTTCACGAAAATTTCGACACTATATTATGACTTTTTTCACGAAAATTTGGACATACTATACTATGACTTTTTTTTCACGAAAATTTCGACATACTATACTATGACTTTTTTTACGAATATTTCGACATACTATACTATGACTTTTTTTATACGAAAATTTCGACATACAATACTATCACTTTTTATTTACGAAAATTTCGACATACTATACTATGAGTTTTTTTTCCCGAAAATTTCGACATACTATACTCGGACTTTTTCGACATACAATACTATGACTTTTTTTTACGAAAATTTCGACATACTATACTATGAGAATTTTCACGAACATTTCGACATACTATACTATGACTTTTTTTTCACGGAATTTTCGACATACTATACTATGACTTTTTCTTCACAAAAATTTGGACAAACTATACTATGACTTTTTTTTCACGAAAATTACGACATACTATACTATGAGTTTTTTTTCATAAAAATTGACATACTATACTGACTTTTTCGACATACTATACTATGACTTTTTTTCACGAAAATTTCGACATACTATACTATGACTTTTTCTTCATGAAATTTTCGACATACTATACTATGACTTTTTTTTCACGGAATTTTCGACATACTATACTATGACTTTTTCTTCACAAAAATTTGGTCATACTATACTATGACTTTTTTTTCACGAAAATTACGACATACTATACTATGAGTTTTTTTTCATAAAAATTGACATACTATACTATGACTTTTTCGACATACTATATACTGTGACTTTTTCACGAAAATTGACATACTATACTATAACTTTTTCTTCACGAAAATTTCGACACTATATTATGACTTTTTTCACGAAAATTTGGACATACTATACTATGACTTTTTTCACGAAAATTTCGACATACTATACTATGACTTTTTTTACGAATATTTCGACATACTATACTATTACTTTTTTTATACGAAAATTTCGACATACAATACTATGACATTTCACGAAAATGTGGTCATACTATACTATGACTTTTTTTTCACGAAAATTACGACATACTATACTATGAGTTTTTTTTCATAAAAATTGACATACTATAATTTTGACTTTTTCGACATACTATACTATGACTTTTTTTCACGAAAATTTCGACATACTATACTATGACTTTTTCGACATACTATATACTGACTTTTTTTCACGAAAATTGACATACTATACTATGACTTTTTCTTCACGAAAATTTCGGCACTATATTATGACTTTTTTCAGCAAAATTTGGACATACTATACTATGACTTTTTTTTCACGAAAATTTCGACATACTATACTATGACTTTTTTTATACGAAAATTTCGTCATACAATACTATGACTTTTTTTTTACGAAAATTTCGACATACTATACTATGACTTTTTTTTCACGAAAATTTCGACATACTATACTCGGACTTTTTCGACATACAATACTATGACTCTTTTTATACGAAAATTTGGACATACAAAACTGACTTTTTTCACGAAAATTTGGACACAATACTATGACTTTTTTTCACGAAAATTTCGACATACTATACTATGACTTTTTCGACATACTATACTATGACTTTTTTTTCACGAAAATTTCGACATACAATACTGACTTTTTTCACGAAAATTTCGACATACAATACTATGACTTTTTTTTCACGAAAATTTCGACATACTATACTGACTTTTTTTTCACGAAAATTTCGACATACTATACTATGACTTTTTTTTCACGAAAATTACAACATACTATACTATGACTTTTTCGACATACAATACTATGACTTTTTTTTTACGAAAATTTCGACATACTATACTATGAGTATTTTTCACGAAAATTTCGACATACTATACTATGACTTTTTCTTCATGAAATTTTCGACATACTATACTGACTTTTTTTTCACGGAATTTTCGACATACTATACTATGACTTTTTCTTAACAAAAATTTGGTCATACTATACTATGACTTTTTTTTCACGAAAATTACGACATACTATACTATGAGTTTTTTTTCATAAAAATTGACATACTATACTATGACTTTTTCGACATACTATACTATGACTTTTTTTGACGAAAATTTCGACATACTATACTATGACTTTTTCGACATACTATATACTGTGACTTTTTTTCACGAAAATTGACATACTATACTATGACTTTTTCTTCACGAAAATTTCGACACTATATTATGACTTTTTTTTCACGAAAATTTGGACATACTATACTATGACTTTTTTTCACGAAAATTACGACATACTATACTATGAGTTTTTTTTCATAAAAATTGACATACTATACTATGATTTTTTTTACGAATATTTCGACATACTATACCATGACTTTTTTTTCACGAAAATTTCGACATACTATACTATGACTTTTTCGACATACAATACTATGACTTTTTTTTCACGAATATTTCGACATACTATACTATGACTTTTTTTTCACGAAAATTTGGACATACTATGCTATGAATTTTTTTTCACGAAAATTTGGACATACAATACTATGACTTTTTTTTCACGAAAATTGACATACTATACTGACTTTTTTTATACGAAAATTTGGACATACAATACTATGACGTTTTTCACGAAAATTTCGACATACAATACTATGACTTTTTCACGAAAATTTCGACATACTATACTATGACTTTTTTTTTACGAAAATTTCGACATACTATACTATGACTTTTTCGACATACTATACTATGACTTTTTTTCACGAAAATTTCGACATACTATACTATGAGTTTTTTTTCACGAAAATTTCGACATACTATGACTTTTTCGACATACAATACTATGACTTTTTTTTCACGAAAATTTCGACATACTATACTCGGACTTTTTCGACATACAATACTATGACTCTTTTTATACGAAATTTTGGACATACAATACTATGACTTTTTTCACGAAAATTTCGACATACTATACTATGACTTTTCGACATACTATACTATGACTTTTTTTTCACGAAAATTTCGACATACTATACTATGACTTTTTTTTCACGAAAATTACAACATACTATACTAAGACTTTCGACATACAATACTATGACTTTTTTTTACGAAAATTTCGACATACTATACTATGAGAATTTTCACGAAAATTTCGACATACTATACTATGACTTTTTTTTCACAGAATTTTCGACATACTATACTATGACTTTTTCTTCACAAAAATTTGGTCATACTATACTATGACTTTTTTTTCACGAAAATTACGACATACTATACTATGAGTTTTTTTTCATAAAAATTGACATACTATACTGACTTTTTCGACATACTATACTGTGACTTTTTTTCACGAAAATTTCGACATACTATACTATGACTTTTTCTTCATGAAATTTTCGACATACTATACTATGACTTTTTTTTCACGGAATTTTCGACATACTATACTATGACTTTTTCTTCACAAAAATTTGGTCCTACTATACTATGACTTTTTCGACATACTATATACTGACTTTTTTTCACGAAAATTGACATACTATACTATGACTTTTTCTTCACGAAAATTTCGGCACTATATTATGACTTTTTTCAGCAAAATTTGGACATACTATACTATGACTTTTTTTTCACGAAAATTTCGACATACTATACTATGACTTTTTTTATACGAAAATTTCGTCATACAATACTATGACTTTTTTTTTACGAAAATTTCGACATACTATACTATGACTTTTTTTTCACGAAAATTTCGACATACTATACTCGGACTTTTTCGACATACAATACTATGACTCTTTTTATACGAAAATTTGGACATACAAAACTGACTTTTTTCACGAAAATTTGGACACAATACTATGACTTTTTTTCACGAAAATTTCGACATACTATACTATGACTTTTTCGACATACTATACTATGACTTTTTTTTCACGAAAATTTCGACATACAATACTGACTTTTTTCACGAAAATTTCGACATACAATACTATGACTTTTTTTTCACGAAAATTTCGACATACTATACTGACTTTTTTTTCACGAAAATTTCGACATACTATACTATGACTTTTTTTTCACGAAAATTACAACATACTATACTATGACTTTTTCGACATACAATACTATGACTTTTTTTTACGAAAATTTCGACATACTATACTATGAGTATTTTTCACGAAAATTTCGACATACTATACTATGACTTTTTCTTCATGAAATTTTCGACATACTATACTGACTATTTTTTCACGGAATTTTCGACATACTATACTATGACTTTTTCTTAACAAAAATTTGGTCATACTATACTATGACTTTTTTTTCACGAAAATTACGACATACTATACTATGAGTTTTTTTTCATAAAAATTGACATACTATACTATGACTTTTTCGACATACTATACTATGACTTTTTCTCACGAAAATTTCGACATACTATACTATGACTTTTTCGACATACTATATACTGTGACTTTTTTTCACGAAAATTGACATACTATACTATGACTTTTTCTTCACGAAAATTTCGACACTATATTATGACTTTTTTTTCACGAAAATTTGGACATACTATACTATGACTTTTTTTCACGAAAATTTCGACATACTATACTATGACTTTTTTTACGAATATTTCGACATACTATACCATGACTTTTTTTTCACGAAAATTTCGACATACTATACTATGACTTTTTCGACATACAATACTATGACTTTTTTTTCACGAATATTTCGACATACTATACTATGACTTTTTTTTCACGAAAATTTGGACATACTATGCTATGAATTTTTTTTCACGAAAATTTGGACATACAATACTATGACTTTTTTTTCACGAAAATTGACATACTATACTGACTTTTTTTATACGAAAATTTGGACATACAATACTATGACTTTTTTCACGAAAATTTCGACATACAATACTATGACTTTTTCAGGAAAATTTCGACATACTATACTAAGACTTTTTTTTCACGAAAATTTCGACATACTATACTATGACTTTTTCGACATACTATACTATGACTTTTTTTCACGAAAATTTCGACATACTATACTATGAGTTTTTTTTCACGAAAATTTCGACATACTATGACTTTTTCGACATACAATACTATGACTTTTTTTTCACGAAAATTTCGACATACTATACTCGGACTTTTTCGACATACAATACTATGACTCTTTTTATACGAAATTTTGGACATACAATACTATGACTTTTTTCACGAAAATTTGGACATACAATACTATGACTTTTTTTTCACGAAAATTTCGACATACTATACTATGACTTTTTTTTCACGAAAATTTCGACATACTATACTATGACTTTTCGACATACTATTACTATGACTTTTTTTTTCACGAAAATTTCGACATACTATACTATGACTTTTTTTTCACGAAAATTACAACATACTATACTAAGACTTTCGACATACAATACTATGACTTTTTTTTACGAAAATTTCGACATACTATACTATGACTTTTTCTTCACAAAAATTTGGTCATACTATACTATGACTTTTTTTTCACGAAAATTACGACATACTATACTATGAGTTTTTTTTCATAAAAATTGACATACTATACTGACTTTTTCGACATACTATACTGTGACTTTTTTTCACGAAAAATTTTGACTACATATTGATTTTCTTATGAAAATTTTTGACTAATATATGATTTTTTTTTTTTTTACGGAAATTTTTTGAATACATTTAAAAAAAAAAAATTTGGGGTTTCTATACTATGACTTTTTTTTTTTACAAAAAATTTGGGCCTACTATACTATG